>OX638135.1:30890897-30903397 GCA_951804985.1 Dryomyza anilis | reverse complement strand
TATACACATATACACATATACACATATACACATATACACATATACACATATACACATATACACATATACACATATACACATATACACATATACACATATACACATATACACATATACACATATACACATATACACATATACACATATACACATATACACATATACACATATACACATATACACATATACACATATACACATATACACATATACACATATACACATATACACATATACACATATACACATATACACATATACACATATACACATATACACATATACACATATACACATATACACATATACACATATACACATATACACATATACACATATACACATATACACATATACACATATACACATATACACATATACACATATACACATATACACATATACACATATACACATATACACATATACACATATACACATATACACATATACACATATACACATATACACATATACACATATACACATATACACATATACACATATACACATATACACATATACACATATACACATATACACATATACACATATACACATATACACATATACACATATACACATATACACATATACACATATACACATATACACATATACACATATACACATATACACATATACACATATACACATATACACATATACACATATACACATATACACATATACACATATACACATATACACATATACACATATACACATATACACATATACACATATACACATATACACATATACACATATACACATATACACATATACACATATACACATATACACATATACACATATACACATATACACATATACACATATACACATATACACATATACACATATACACATATACACATATACACATATACACATATACACATATACACATATACACATATACACATATACACATATACACATATACACATATACACATATACACATATACACATATACACATATACACATATACACATATACACATATACACATATACACATATACACATATACACATATACACATATACACATATACACATATACACATATACACATATACACATATACACATATACACATATACACATATACACATATACACATATACACATATACACATATACACATATACACATATACACATATACACATATACACATATACACATATACACATATACACATATACACATATACACATATACACATATACACATATACACATATACACATATACACATATACACATATACACATATACACATATACACATATACACATATACACATATACACATATACACATATACACATATACACATATACACATATACACATATACACATATACACATATACACATATACACATATACACATATACACATATACACATATACACATATACACATATACACATATACACATATACACATATACACATATACACATATACACATATACACATATACACATATACACATATACACATATACACATATACACATATACACATATACACATATACACATATACACATATACACATATACACATATACACATATACACATATACACATATACACATATACATATACATATACATATACATATACATATACATATACATATACATATACATATACATATACATATACATATACATATACATATACATATACATATACATATACATATACATATACATATACATATACATATACATATACATATACATATACATATACATATACATATACATATACATATACATATACATATACATATACATATACATATACATATACATATACATATACATATACATATACATATACATATACATATACATATACATATACATATACATATACATATACATACATATACATATACACATATACATATACTGTGAATCTGCTGAACTCGATGTGGACTTTCGCAGCTTGAATAGGATGCGGATCTTGTTTTTTCTCGCAGAAAACGTTGTTCATAGACGTATAGGCAGTAGGAATCGGATATAAAAAAAAACACAAGGATTAGAATTTATTCTTTAGGAATAGGATTCGCTTTATTGTGCGTGCTTACCGCTTGGATTTCAAAAGTGAAAGAGAACAATTCATTGTAACTTAAAACGGAAATCAAACTTAAAAACTAAGAAATTGACTAAGTGTCAAAATAACGAAACGCCATCTAGCGTAAAAATAATCGAACAATACTTTATGCTCATGTTGCATGCAGCGCAGCAGTTGCATGCTGCTGTTTGGCATAAACATTGCCGCCGGCCTTGTAGTACAGCTGTAATAAAAAATGTAATATGCTACGAAAGATATATAGGATTAAATAATATAATATAATTGTTAAATTCATTGTGTATTTCATATTTTGTAAATTATATTATGGATATATAAGTAGGTATGTAGGTTATTTAAATGCATTTCCTTTTACTTCACATTTCTTATTTCTGTGCAAATTGGTGCGATTTCATATTTAAAAAATAGGTTGGATTATAAAGCGCAAGTTCCGGATAGTATCCAACCAAAAATTGTATTTTGGGCAACAGGGAGTCCGCTGTTGCTCGGCATCATTCCAGAAAGAATGATTTTTGGATATAGGTCCGCTCCCAATACTATGGATAGGGGAGAGGACTGGTAAAATTTTGGATCGGCAAGGACAATGTTTAAAAATTTATCCTTGATATTTGCGTCGATAGATTTAGCTGGTGTTCGCATAGTAATGCGATTGTCGACGCGAGCAATGGCGTCGATTTGAACGCTGCTGTTATTAGGTGCCCGGATGCGTATTGAGCACATCTTATCATCACCCACCATGGTTGTCGGAATGAGGAGGTCCTCCACAAGCGATGTTGAAATGCGAGTCGTTGCCCCATATGAATCGATAAGCGCTCTCGCAAAGCATAGTTTCCCATTGACTTCGAGTTGGATTACGGCTGTTGGAAGTACCGTGGAAAAATGTTGGTTTAAAATGGAGGAAACCGTTGGTGGCTTGGCTGGCATTGCGCGTTGTTGTCTCGGTTGTTGGCTGTTGGCATCACTGCTTGAGGATTGGGAACTGGATGGCTGACGATTAACACGATCGCCCATGTGGAGAAGAGTGTGATGTTTTTCGTGGCAATAATGGCACCCAGACTTCGTGCGGCAGGATCCACTAGAGTGTTTCATGGCTAAGCAATTGGAACAGTGTTTATTTAGGAGTACTACACGCATCCTCTTATCTGTGCTCATTGCCAAGAATTTTGGACAGAAGCGGATAGCGTGAGGGCGCTGACATAAAACACATCGGAAATTAGTGGAGTACTGATGCTTGTAGAACGTCCTTTTGATTTGTTTTGAATTATTTGCCATGATTGCGCTAAAAAATTTGTTTGGAAATATATGTAAAAAATAATAAGAAGAAATCAGGGAACTGAAATAATTAATTGGAAGGGAGTATTACAAGTTTTACGATAGGGCGAGTTATAACACCGCGTTCAGTCAATATGTCGGCTACTCGAACACGCTTGTCAGTACCAAAATATACCTTTGTTACGCGGCCAAGTCGCCACTCGTTTGGCGGAAGATTTTCATCTTTTATGACAACCATAGTATTAATTTCGACATTGACCTCGGGCCGTTGCCATTTATTTCGCGTATGCAGTTCTTTTAGATACTCATGCTTCCATCGGGAGCAAAAGTTTTGATGGAGAGCTTTGAGTCGCTGCCACCGATTAATTATGGATACAGCTTGCTCATTGCTTTGAGGTTCTAGTGGAGCTAGAATTGGAGAACCGATCAGGAAATGGCCCGGTGTCAATGACGAAATGTCTGAAGCATCTTCAGATGCAGGAGTGATAGGACGAGAATTTAAGCATGATTCTATTTTGGCTAGCAAAGTGGAGAATTCTTCAAATGTATATTTGAAAGGACCCGCTATTTTGCGGAAATGAGCCTTAAAACTTTTAACACCTGCCTCCCATAAACCACACATGTGAGGCGCACTTGGGGGTATAAAATGCCAGGAAAGATTCTGGTGACTATATTGAGATACTAAGGACGTACGTGAGGCATGTATGAAGTCTGTCATTATGGATTTTGAAGCTCCTACGAAGTTTTTTCCGTTGTCTGAGTAAACATGTAGAGGACATCCACGTCTAGATACAAATCTATGAAAGGCAGCTAAAAAGGATGGAGTCGATAGACTTGTGGTGGCCTCTAAATGTATTGCTTTAGTGGAAAAGCAAACGAACACACACACGTAACCCTTTGTGATTAAACACGCTCTACCGGTATAGTTTTTTATGTCGAATGGTCCGGCAAAATCCATACCTGCATGTGCGAATGGACGAGTGAGAACAGTTCGTTCAGGAGGCAAGGAACCCATTAGTTGTTTTTGGACTTTCTGTTTGAAGACAACACAAATTTTACAATTGTGGATGGTAGATTTAATCAGGTTTTTAACCTTGGGAATCCAAAATTGGAGACGGACAAGTTGGAGAACCAATTGATTGCCTCCGTGCAGAGAAATTATATGCGTGAATTTTACCAAAAGTCGCGAGAAATTGCAATTATAGGGAATTATTATTGGATGTCTTTCATCGTAAGACAGCACAGGGGAGGAAACAAGACGACCACAAACTCTGATAAGACCAGCATCATCCACGAATGGATTTAAGTTCAAGACGTTGCTGGATGTTGCAATCGGTTGCTTAAGAAATAGGTTTCGATAATCATCGGGATAACCAACCTTTTGTGCAATAATTATGAGACGGTTTTTAACATGATTTATCTCAGAAGATGAAATCATATGGGAATTATGGCAGAAAGTAGAGCGATGTTGGGAATTCGTTCGATGGAAAAAACGATATACATAGGCGATTACGCGTAATGCCTGTGGAAATGAAGAAAAACGCTCCGTAATGTCTTCGAAGTTTTGGAAATACGCAAAATTGACTTTAATTGGTTTTTGTTCAAGATCAATATCAGGAATCTTTACCTGGTCAATACTTGGCCAGTGGGCGGGAGAGAGTTGAAGCCACCGAGGTCCATTCCACCATAGGGAATTTGACACTAGGTCCTGTGGCAGAACGCCACGACTGGCTAAGTCTGCTGGATTTGTACCTGAATCGACATGAAACCAATTATTGTATCCAACGCCTTGCACAATTTTGGAGACTCGGTTGGCCACGAAAGTTGTCCAATGACATGGAGGTTTTCGTAGTCAAGCAAGTACGATGGTGGAATCCGTCCAAAAATAACTATCGTATTTATTAACTGCTAATTGCGGGATTAGGTTATCTACCATATCGGATAGGAGAGTGGCTCCACATAATTCTAACCGCGGGAGGGAAATAGTTTTTACAGGCGCTACCTTTGTTTTTGCCGCCAATAAATGAGTAGTAATTTTCATGCCAGTAGTAATGCGGACATACAGTGCAGCAGCATATGCCTTTTCTGAGGCATCACAAAACCCATGGAATTGGACATGACACTCGGCTGTATAATCGATCCACCGTGGAATTTGTATATTATTTGTGAATAGTTTGACAGGAAAGAACGCCATCTTTTAAGGGAATTCACGGATACATTCTGATCCCAATCAGTTTGTTCTAACCAGATTTGTTGCATTAACATTTTGGCTAAAACAATAAAGGGAGATAACCAACCAGCGGGATCAAATAATTTTGAAATTTCGGATAACACTTCTCGTTTTGTGTTGAAGATTTGTAGACCATAGGTTTAGCCATGAAATAGAAGGAATCAGAATGTGCGTTCCATCTAACTCCTAGCGTTTTCGCATGACTTGTATCATCAAATTGTAAGAAATCTTCTTTAAGAAGATGATCTGGAGGTAGATCTTTTAGAATTTGATGTGAATTTGAAGTCCATTTCCTCAAAGAGAACCCAGCTGAAGCTAAAGCTGCAATAAGTTCATCGCGGGCTTTTATCGCAGCTTCTACTGTGTGCGCTCCTGCAAGCGCATCATCTACGTACATGGAATTTCGTAGTATTTCACTTGCAAGTGGAAATTTAGCTTGAACATCATCTGCAAGTTGATATAATGTACGAATTGCAAGGTAAGGTGCGCAATTTACGCCAAACGTGACCGTTTGCAATTCATAATCCAAAATATCGGAATTTGAATTTTCGCGGAAAAGAATTCGCTGGAAGGAAGTATGGCTGGGATCTAAGATAATTTGGCGATACATTTTCTCGATATCACCGTTAAAAACATATTGATAAAATCGCCACTTCAAAACCAAAATAGTCAGGTCAGACTGAAGTACTGGCCCAACATGCAAAATATCATTCAAACTCACACCATTAGACGATGGATTGGAAGCGTTGAATACTACACGAACTTTAGTCGTCGTGCTTTCGGGTTTTATTACCGCATGATGCGGTAGATAATAATTATTAGGACAGTATGAAATATTTGGAGAATCAACCTTTTTCATATGGTCAAGTTTAAGGTATTCTTTTAAAACTGTATCGTATTCAGCCTTGAAGTCTATATTTTTATAGAGCCTGGCTTCATTTCGATAAAACTGTGCATACGCAATGGATCGGGAGGAACCCAGCTTGGATAGATCAGAAACGCCATTTTTAAATGGTAATGATACCACGTATCGCCCATCATCTTGCCTTTTTGTGGTTTTTCGGAAATTTTCTTCACAAAAACGATCGGATTCGCTCATAATATGTTTTTGTGGAAGATCCTCCACCTCCCAAAATCGTGAAATTTCTCTATCTAGAGGAACACTGTTGAAATAAGAAACAACAGTGGAAAACGTTGAAACCGTATTGGATGGCAGTGGCCCTGTTAGGATCCATCCGAATATAGTTTCTTGTGCGAGCAGAGAACCACCTATCTGTCGCTTGACGCCATCAAGAATTATGGATGGAAAAAGGTCAGCACCGATGAGTAGATCTATATGCGAGCTTTTGAAAAACTCTGCATCAGCTAAACGTATTTTAGGAATTTTGGAAATAATAGATGAATCAATCTGGCATCTTGGTAGATTGCCCGTGAGATGGGGTAGAACTAATGCCGATGCTTCTATTAGAATATTTGGATTTATAACTGAACCAAGTCGGAAAGAGCACGATTTTTTAATTTGGCCATTAATTCCCTGATTTAAACCGGAAACCTGAGCACTCATTGGGCGCGATGGAAGCTTTAAGAGTTTTAATAACTTTTCGGAAATATACGTCGCTTCCGATCCAGAATCTATCAACGCTCTAGCAGAGTATAAAACGCCTAAATGCGAAATTTGTACCACAGCGGTACCAAGTAACATACACTTAGAGCTTGATGCGAAACTGGAATGGAAATTATCGATAGAATTGGAAATAGAAGTGGACTGTAATTGAGTTGCGTGAGAATGTGTAATTGGGCAATTTTTACTGGTGCTCGGTTGGTCATCATCAGGAATAGAAATGGAATTTGATGGAATGACCGATTTGGAACGGGTCTCGAAATTTTCAAAATGCAAAAGCGTATTATGCCTTTTATTGCAAGTAAAGCAGTTATGTTTGCTTTTGCACTCTTTCACGGAATGGGCGCGTGCAAAACAATTTAGGCAAAGCCCGTATTTCCTAACATGTGCATCCCGATCTTCTGGAGTCATGTTAAGGAATCGAGGGCATTGGCGAATAGTATGCTGTTCCTTAGGGCACAATTTACAAGCTGGCGTTGTAATATTTGAATGAAACGTGTTCACCTTACGCGGAACAAATTTCTTTTGAAATGGAACTCTGGAAGTTGGAACTGAACTGAAATTTAAATTTTTTATATCAGATACTGTTTCTAGCGTCTGATATCGCGCAGTTAGAAATTGATCTAAGTTTTTCCAGCTAGGAATCTCCGTTTTAGCTTGGATGGATTGCTCCCAGAGAGCGAGTGTATTATCTGGAAGTCGCGATGAACACAAAAAAACAAAAATTGCGTCCCAATTATCGATGTCTATATCGTATAATTGAAGCGCAGAAATACAGCTATTGATCTCACTTTGGAGTTTTTTGATCGCATTACCTGACTCGGATGGAACAATAGCTAAATTAAATAGAATTCGAAGTTGGGAATTTACCAGGATACGCTTATTCTCAAAGCGATCTTGTAGATTCTTCCACGCGATTACAAAACCGTAGTTTGTAAGTGGACATTTTTTAACGATATCCCGGGCTTCTCCACGTGTTTTCTGATTTAAATAATAGAGCTTTTCTACGGAACTTAGTCGAGAATTATTTATGTAAACGGCTGTGAATAAATCACGGAAAAATGGCCATGATAAATAATCCCCGCTAAAAGTTTCAGTATCGCAGGGGGGTAACCGGAAGTTACTACTAGGAGAAAGAATCTCACTAATAACAGTAGGAAGTGGAACAGGCGCAGCTAAAGCAGCTGCAGAAGCAGCAAGGTCTTCTACGTATTCTCCTATCCTTGCCACACAGCGTACGAATGTCGCATAAGTCGTTTTGTACTTCCCCTTTACCGTCTCAAGATCTGCATTATTCTGATTGGCAGCGTCCTTCGTAAGGTCGTCCAAGCATTCCTCGTATACCTCCTTAACTCGCGACCAGATGGACTTCAACTCTTCCTTATGCGCATCCAAAGCATGTGTTGAGTAAACAGCAGCAGGTCCAGTGGCAAAGTCCGCTTCAAAATCGACTAGGCGATCGGTTAACCGAATGAATACATCGAGCACCGACATTGTAAGGAATTTTTTATTTTTTTAAATTGTAATGAAATGAAATTTGGAATAATTAAAACGACGAACCAGAAAACAACAATGGAGGAAATTCAAAAAAAAGTAATATATATGAAGCCCAGGAAATGCAAAAATAATTTTTAAAAATTTCGGAAAATATGGTTACTTACTGTTTACCAAAATGTTTTTATTTATAATAATATAGTTTATAATATAGGAATATAGTAATATAGTTAAAAAATTATTTTGGAAATTTAATTTAAAAAATTATTTTCAGTGGGAAATTTGGATACTAGGTTTTTTTTTAATTTATTAGATCTCGCTAAATATTTTATTTTTTTACTATAATAACTATTTTGAAATAAATAACCTTTAAAGTTTTAAAAAGTTATTTTGAAAATTGTTCATACTGTAAAACTAATTAAATATTAATTTGTTGAAATGTTTGGTAAAACCTAAAGATTAAATTAATGATCGAGGAATATTTATGGTAAATGATTTAAATTATTGATATAAAAATATTTGTAAAAATATTTGGAAAAAATAATTTGAAATTATTCTCACTTTAAAATTATTAAATATTAATTTGTTGGAATATTATCAGTAAAGATCAAGTTAATTTTCAATGATTATTTCAAAAAAAAATGCTGGAGTTAATAAAATTTGAAACAAAAGCAAAGTTATAGAATATATAAAATGAAGAAAAAATAGAATATAATTAATTTATTTAAAATTTAGAGGTTTTTTTTTATTAAAGAATTTTTCCAACTATTATATTGCAGTTAATGAGAAAAAAATAATTAAAAGTGAACTAAAAACTGTTACAGTAAATTTTTGAATTTATGAAACCAAAATATATTATTTTTTTTTAAATCAAATATTTTCAAACTATTCAAAAAATAAATGGTTGTTATTATACCCTACACTAAGAGTGAAAGGGTATATTCAGTTTGGTACGCCGTTTGTAACACCCAGAAGAAAGCATCTCCGGTATGGAAAAGTATATATATTCTTGATCAGCATGACCTCCTGAGTCGATTTAGCGATGTCCGTCTGTCCGTCTGTCTGTCTGTCCGTCTGTCTGTCCGTCTGTCTGTCTGTCTGTCTGTTGAAATCCCTAAGGCTTTTAAAATTAAAGAGCTAGATAAATGAAACTTATAACTTAGATTACTAATATACCTACGCTGTATGTGCGAAAAAATTGGCGCGATCGGTCCATTGTGACCTATGATCCGACCACTTATGTTCAAATACCACATATAAAATGTACATATAAAGATCAATTTTTATGTATACGTGCTTAGGTAAACTTTGTTCGTCAAATATATATTGACATCATGCTCAAATACATGATAATAATGTTTTCCGGCGAAAAGACTTGTGGTTCACAAAAAAAAAATCGAAATTCGGTACACCTACCCATTTGTAAATATGGGTATCAAATGAATGGAAATTCTTCAGCGATTGAATGTTTGTAGTTATTTTCAGGATTCGTATACCCTGGTGACCTATATATCACTTTGAATGGTAACCACACATATGTGTAGGGTATTCATAGTCGGCTTAGACCGACTATAATTTTGATAATCCTTACTATCATAATTACACCTACTTTAAAATTTCCCATGTGATCTAACCTTCCCAACTGGTTTTATGTAGGAAATGTTGGAAATGAAATATTAAATTTTTTAAACCAATTACCAGATTAAAAATTTAAATCAGGGTTTAATTTTCATATATTACATCTATATTCAAATTAAATTGAAATTTAACGAATATGTGCAATACACCATAGATATATACATATACGGACAATATTGTTAAAATAAAACACGTAAATAGGCAACTTAACGCAAATTTCGCTGGCAGTAAAAACAGCTGATTTTAAATGTTGCTAAAGATTTTTTTGTAAGTTAAATGCAGAGGTTATTGACCTCATACATATACTCATTAGCAAACTCCCGAGAATGTTGCTAGTGATATTGGTCCTACGTCGAGCCGAATTATTCAGCAAAAGTGGGCAAGATTTATCACCGAGGTGCCGAGTGTTAGCACAATATTTCACTTATAAAGAAGTCCAGAGAGTGGTTTGAAGATCTCCGTCCAAGCAGTTCTCCGCTGAAAAGGTGCGTTTGCTTTTGTTTTATATTTCTTATTTTAGTTGTGTAAAGTGGTGCGAGTAGGCAGGGCCGTCGACGGTTTATGTGCAGATTCACATTGGTCCTACGTCGAGCCGAACAATGTGAATCTGCTGAACTCGATGTGGACTTTCGCAGCTTGAATAGGATGCGGATCTTGTTTTTTCTCGCAGAAAACGTTGTTCATAGACGTATAGGCAGTAGGAATCGGATATAAAAAAAACACAAGGATTAGAATTTATTCTTTAGGAATAGGATTCGCTTTATTGTGCGTGCTTACCGCTTGGATTTCAAAAGTGAAAGAGAACAATTCATTGTAACTTAAAACGGAAATCAAACTTAACCAGTTGGGAAGGTTAGATCACATGGGAAATTTTAAAGTAGGTGTAATTATGATAGTTAGGATTATCAAAATTATAGTCGGTCTAAGCCGACTATAAATACCCTACACATATGTGTGGTTACCATTCAAAGTGATATATAGGTCACCAGGGTATACGAATCCTGAAAATAACTACAAACATTCAATCGCTGAAGAATTTCCATTCATTTGATACCCATATTTACAAATGGGTAGGTGTACCGAATTTCGATTTTTTTTTTTGTGAACCACAAGTCTTTTCGCCGGAAAACATTATTATCATGTATTTGAGCATGATGTCAATATATATTTGACCAACAAAGTTTACCTAAGCACGTATACATAAAAATTGATCTTTATATGTACATTTTATATGTGGTATTTGAACATAAGTGGTCGGATCATAGGTCACCATGGACCTATGATCCGACGTTTCATTTATCTAGCTCTTCAATTTTAAAAGTCTTAGGGATTTCAACAGACAGACAGACAGACAGACAGACGGACAGACAGACAGACGGACAGACGGACATCGCTAAATCGACTCAGGAGGTCATGCTGATCAAGAATATATATACTTTTCCATACCGGAGATGCTTTCTTCTGGGTGTTACAAACGGCGTACCAAACTGAATATACCCTTTCACTCTTAGTGTAGGGTATAAAAACTAAGAAATTGACTAAGTGTCAAAATAACGAAACGCCATCTAGCGTAAAAATAATCGAACAATACTTTATGCTCATGTTGCATGCAGCGCAGCAGTTGCATGCTGCTGTTTGGCATAAACATATACATATACATATACATATACATATACATATACATACATATACATATACATATACATATACATATACATATACATATACATATACATATACATATACATATACATATACATATACATATACATATACATATACATATACATATACATATACATATACATATACATATACATATACATATACATACATATACATATACATATACATATACATATACATATACATATACATATACATATACATATACATATACATATACATATACATATACATATACATATACATATACATATACATATACATATACATATACATATACATATACATATACATATACATATACACATATACACATATACACATATACACATATACACATATACACATATACACATATACACATATACACATATACACATATACACATATACACATATACACATATACACATATACACATATACACATATACACATATACATATA
>OX638135.1:30763201-30890697 GCA_951804985.1 Dryomyza anilis | reverse complement strand
GAAAACTGGAAACGATCGTCCTGTTTCACCAAACGATCGCCCCGTTTCTCCGACATATATATATATATAGCTATTTTCTCTGCGATTTTTTATTTCGGCAATGTTACATGAAATGATTTTATAAATTATTTAAAATTAATTTATTTAAAATGTTAATAATTTATTTAATATCTACATTTAAAAAAAAATGTATAGAATTGAATTGCAAATTCGTTAGTACATGAAACAATGCCAGTCATTCACAAAATGTAATACTTAGCTATTCTGTCCTGCACTAACTGTTTGACTTTATTTCAATGATGTTAACAATTATTGGTTTTTGTTGCAGTCAGTGTTTATTTAATTCTACGTAACTATACAGTTGTATGCTTTTAACAAATTATTATGAAATGATACAAATCATAGTCGTTACAGGGCTCATTATTGAAAGTACCTCGTAGGGTCCCCTCCAAAATTTATTTTTCCTATTTTGATTTCATTCTTAAAATTTTATCGCCTACTTTGAATGTTATTGGGTGTAATGAGCTATCATAGCTTTGCTTAGATTTTTCATTGGCTCTGGCTTGATTTTATCGCACGATTTCGTGTGTGCGTTGAATTTGTTATTTTAATAGCTTGTTGCTATCATCGGTATTATATATTGGTGTGCATTTGCGTTTAAGATTGGTTGGCATTTCAAAATCGTAACCTATAAAGTACGGAATGGCGTTTGTCCGGTGGACATATGCATTGTATTATCGTGTACATGCATTGCTGTATTTAATTTAACCACTGGTCCCAGTTTGACCCATCCTCTTTCGCAAAACTTCGTAAATACTCTGCTAATGGTCGATGGCTTCTTTCCAAAGAGCCGTTGGCCTGTGGATGATATGGTGTAATATGCAATTTTAATTCCTAACAATTAACACGTGTCCGAAAATAATTTTGAAACAAAATTCGAACCATTGTCGGTTATTAATACTTTTGGAATGTGCAGCACATATATTTTGAAAAATCATCTTGAAAAGTTAATATCAAGGATTGAAACCTAAACGAATAACGGTTTCGATTTCGGTTACGATTTTTTCCGCGTTTCGGTTTCGGTTTTAAGTTTTTATTACGAAACGGTTTTGGTATACCGGTTCCAAGTTACGGTTACGGTTTCGGTTATGATTTCGGTTTTTGTATAAAATTTCTTTTTTTCGATATTTTTCTAATAATTTAACATTGTTTATATGGTGCTAAGTTATGTTTAAATTGTGATATTGGGGCAATGTTTGTTGTTATTTTAATAAAAATATTGTGTTATATGAATTATTTAATTGATTTCGTTAAGAAAAAATTTCAATTCAAAATTCGTGACCACAAACCAATGAAAAGCAACATTTTGACTTTTTGCAAAAGAGATCCGCGAATCGAACCGTAAACAAGAGCAACAAGAATACATCGGTACATATTCTTAAACTTCATAAGAAGAAGAATATGTACGATTTCTATCCATAAAAGCCAATGAAATTTAATTTCAACAATTCAATGAACTGCAATATCTGCAAACAAATATCTGCCTGTATACTTGAAATGTTCGAACTGGTCGAACTTGCACTTTATTTTTCGTATTTTCTTAAGTAGTTACTGAGATGTTAATAATTTTAAACTTTTTTTTATAATGTTTTCTTGCATTACCATTGATTTTTATTATATTATTATAATTTTATTTATCCTATATATGTCCGAAATTGAGCTGTTTTGAACAACAAGTAACAATGGAAAGCGTGCAAAATATTTATGAACGTGAACATTAATGAAGATGTGTGTTTTTTTTTTCATGGCTAAATAATATAAGCATCTTAAAAATAAGGTCTTTGAAGCACTTTTGAAGCGGTAAATAGCTACAAAAGTGCTTCAAAAGTCGCTTCAAATAGATAAAATAGACAAAACAATGTTGTTTCTTTTTCTTCCCTATGCTAGATAGTACATTGATTGTGCATATGCACTGTGCACGTTATCATTTTTGTATTCTTTTATACATAGTTTTTTTTTGTTAATTGTAAAATCATGAAGTTTTCTTAAGTTGAGTTCTATGTGCATTATTTCATTTAACTTATAAACAAAAAAAAAAAAAATAATATATGAACATTTTCACAGTGTACCTCATTTAGCCGATATATTGCTTTTTGTGTTTTCTTTTTTTCACAAATCCGCTGATTCGTTTGAAAGTGCAACAGCAACAAAAATGCGAATAAAGCAGCTTCCATCCAAGCTTATGATAGAATTTTTGGCGGCAAATATTTTGTAACACAAAGAAAACTCGTTGTTGTTGCCAACTAGATAGCTGTACTAGATACATATTGTGCCATGCGTCTGTCCGTTATCATGCGTCTGTCTGTTGCCATGCGATGTTACAGGATAGCAACGAAGAGTTGTCGTTGTGAAAGTGTGTGTATACGCATCGTAATTCGTTATTGTTGTTTCTCTTCTTTCTGTTAGTGTTCGCTTTATAGCGTTTGAGATTGTGTTCGGACAGATAAATGCTACCCTGGTACGTGTAGCATACGTATTTTTTTAATCTGTATAATAATTAAAAATAAGTAACTTAAATACAATTAGTGTTCAAATTCTATTCGTTTTCATAATTAATATGCAGTTTAAGATATTTGTCTTCGATTAAAAAGTAACATTTTGCAAGATTCTTGCAAGCAAGGGCAAGAAAGGTATTGCAAGAACAAGATCTTATGCAAGCTTTTGTTACCTGTGGAAGCTAACTTTAAAGAGGTGTGTTCTACGCAAAGCTTAGCGCTTTGCAAAATTATTATTATTGTGGCCAACGTGAAGCGTTGGGACAATGCTATAGACATGTTGCTGTACAACATGAGTTCAACGTGATATGAAAAACATGATGCGCTCAACATGTGTACAGCAACATCCAAAACTGAATGTTGAGCGCATCATGTTTTTCATATCACGTTGAACTCATGTTGTATAGCAACATGTTCATAGCATTGTCCCAACGCTTCACGTTGGCAACAATAATAATAATTTGGCAAAGCGCTAAGCTTTGCGTAGAACACACCTCTTTCAAGTTAGCTTCCACAGGTAACGAAAGCTTGCGATAATTCGGCAAAGCGCTAAAGCTTTACTTAGACTACACCTCTTGCAATAGAATTTATCATTGCATGATTAGGGGACTACGTTAAAAAAGGCAGAGTAGCGTTTGCCAACAATTCTGATATTTCGCAATTGGTGTCAACCAAAAACTGCAAGTCGGACTTTCTTCAAAAGTCACGTACACCAAAAATGAGTGAAAGTGAAAATTCACTAGAACATTATGAAAATATAATTTAAGAAGAGCTTGCAACGAAGGTATTGTTAAGACCTTTCGTTGCAATTTTAAAGATGTTAGTTTAGTCAGCTTCAGGTGGAGGTAGTAAAGTTAATAAAAGTGTTATTTTTTAACTCTAAAAGTAAAAAGTGTCTTTTAATTAATTAAATGATAACAAAAATTCAACACTAAAATAAAATTACTAAAACACTAAAATAAAATTACTAAAACACTAAAATAAATGAAATTCCCAAAACAGCGGTATTTTGTCTAAAATTTGTTTTTTGTTTCATTAATTTTTGTAGCGGTTAGTGATGATTATTTGCCAAAACAAAACAAGAAATGGTAATCTTGTTCTTGCACACTAAGTCTTGCTCTTGCATAGGTGCATAAGATCTTGTTCTTGCAATACCTTTCTTGCTCTTGCTTGCAAGAATCTTGCAAAATGATACTTTTTAATCGAAGACAAATATCATAAACTGCATATTAATTATGAAAACGAATAGAATTTGAACACTAATTGTATTTAAGTTACTTATTTTCCATATTTTCAATATCTTCAACAAAAAATTAATTATTATGTACATTTAAAAAATCCGTATGCTACACGTACCAGGGTAGCATTCGATTTATACAAAAACCGAAATCAAAACCGAAACCGTAACTTGGAACCGGTATACCAAAACCGTTTCGTTATAAAAACTTAAAACCGAAACCGTAACCGAAACGCGGAAAAAAATCGAAACCGAAATCGAAACCGTTATTCGTTTAGGTTTCAATCCTTGATATTAACTTTTCAAGATGATTTTTCAAAATATATGTGCTGCACATACCAAAAGTATTGATAACCGACAATGGTTCGAATTTTGTTTCAAAATTATTTTCGGACACATGTAAATTGTTGGGAATGAAAAAGTTGCATATTACGCCATATCATCCACAGGCCAACGGCTCTTTATAAAGAAGCCATCGACCATTAGCAGAGTATTTACGAAGTTTTGCGAAAGAGGATGGGTCAAACTGGGACCATTGGTTAAATTAAAAACAGCAATGCATGTACACGATAATACAATGCATATATCCACCGGGCAAACGCCTTTCCGTACTTTATACGGTTACGATTTTGAAATGCCAACCAATCTTAAACGCAAATGCACACCAATATATAATACCGATGATAGCAACAAGCTATTAAAATAACGATATTCAAAAATATCGAGCATGTGTATTTAAACGCCGCATAACCGATTTACCACATTTGTACACATCAAGGGGTACATCCTCGCTCAAATGTGCGACGGGTCTGAGTGTGCCTTATTATCCTCGTTGTCTTTATTAAAAAATATAGCCAAAATATAGTTTGTAGACAATTTTTATGTCATTTAAATTATTTAATAAAAGCAAATCAGAAATAAAGCATTTCAAATGTAAACAAAAACAAATAAATTGACTTTAATATACAGAAAACTTAAATAAAAACAAATATCGCACTGACTTTTGTATACAGAAAATATTTCAAAATTTGAAATATGTGTACAGAATTACGCTCAAATTTTTAGCTTCTTCAAATTTTCCTCACCTTCCTTAATACACCTTGATGTTGCCGAATTATCTGATAATTGGCTAATAGCAGAACAACAGCGAGATAGTGAAATTTCTAAACTGGTTTTTGACTTGAAGAAAAAAAACCTCATTGATAGCATTGCTAATACTTTTGAGCTTCGCTCAGGTGTTCTTTATCGTAAGATACAGCGTAATGGTAGAACACGCTGTTTACCAATTTTGCCTAGATCTTTAAGATGATCGATTATCAACAGCACTCACGAAGCAGTGATGCATCTTGGATGGGAAAAGACATTGGAGAAGGTTTATTGGTTTGAGAATATGTCCAAATTTGTAAGAAAATTTGTTGACAACTGTATTACCTGTAAAATTTCGAAGACTCATTCGGGAAAAATTCAGGCCGAATTGCATCCCATACCAAAAGTCGCTATTCCGTGGCATACTTTACATATTGATGTTACAGGTAAACTTAGTGGGAAAAGCGATAAAAAAGAATACGTTATTGTTACTATAGATGCATTTACAAAATATTCCATATTATATCATACTTTAAAGATTGACTCGTATAATAGCGTTGCAGCCTTAAAGAATAGTATTTCTTTGTTCGGTGCGCCAGTTCGAGTAATTGCTGATCAAGGCCGTTGTTTTGCTAGTCATGAATTTCGCCAGTTTTGTGAATCACACAATATAAATTTACACTTGATCGCAACAGGCAGTTCTCGCGCTAACGGCCAAGTCGAACGTATGATGAGCACCCTTAAGGGAATGTTGACTGCGGTTGAAACCACCAATCGTTCATGGCAAGATGCTCTTCCGGACATTCAGTTGGCTCTCAATTGTACCCAAAATCGTGTTACTAAATATAGTCCTCTCGAGTTATTGGTTGGTAAGGTAGCAAGACCCGTAGATCTAATGCTATCGGATAATAATGAACCAATAGTATCCCTTGATCAAGCTCGTACTGAAGTCATACATAATATGGGGAAAAACGCTGAATATGATTAAAATAGCTTTGACAGCACCAAAGCAAAATTTGATAGATTTAATGTAGGAGATTTTGTCTTATTACAAAATGAAGAGCGAAATCATACTAAGCTCGATCCGAAGTACAAAGGCCCATTTCAGGTGGTAGGGGTATTAGAAGGAGACAGGTATATTTTAAAATCTTTAAATTGTAATCGCACGTACAAGTACTCACACGACCGTATTATGAGAATGCCCGAAAGTCAAATTTCTGAATTAGTTTATGATCATGAATTAGATTCTGAAGAACAAACAGACTAACTTTTTTTTGATTTTAAGAATATCACACACTTTGCTTAGTTTAAATTATATGTGACCACTGGATGGAAGTGGTAATAAAATATCTTCGGATAGAGATACTTGCTTATCACTGGATGGAAGTGACAGTATATTTGTAGTAACCGGATGGAGGTTGCTGAAAAGTATATTTGTAGTAACCGGATGGAGGTTTCTGGAAAGTATATTTGTAGTAACAGGATGGATGTTGCTGGATAATTTATTTGTAGTAATCGGATGGAGGTTACTGGACTAAGCAGTGTGCTATATTTTGCTGTGTTTGCTTAATGCTGAATGGACTGACTTTCGGACATACTTTTTTTTATTATTATATTTAAAAGGAATTGTTGTACAATAAAATGTTAATTTGTTCGAAAAGGTTTGTTTTCTTGACTTAAGTCAGAATTGGCCGAATGAACATTAAGATGTGAAATGTTTTCAGACCATTACACGAGGGCGTGTAAAGCGACATAATGGCCGTGTCACAGTTTGACGAAAAGTTAATATTGTAGTTACTTTATGAAACGTCAAGTACCGACATATTGGAATGGTTGTCGAATACTTGGATGAAATCACTCGGCTGGGTGCTAATATAAAATATTGACTGAAAAATAAAATAAATAGGCATTTGATTGATTGTATTTATTTTCTGAGAAAAATTACAAATCAATATTTAATTTTGATAAATGCATCTGGCGAGCGAGATCGTCACGTTTTATAGTTAAAAATGAAAACTGGAAACGATCGTCCTGTTTCACCAAACGATCGCCCCGTTTCTCCGACATATATATATATATAGCTATTTTCTCTGCGATTTTTTATTTCGGCAATGTTACATGAAATGATTTTATAAATTATTTAAAATTAATTTATTTAAAATGTTAATAATTTATTTAATATCTACATTTAAAAAAAAATGTATAGAATTGAATTGCAAATTCGTTAGTACATGAAACAATGCCAGTCATTCACAAAATGTAATACTTAGCTATTCTGTCCTGCACTAACTGTTTGACTTTATTTCAATGATGTTAACAATTATTGGTTTTTGTTGCAGTCAGTGTTTATTTAATTCTACGTAACTATACAGTTGTATGCTTTTAACAAATTATTATGAAATGATACAAATCATAGTCGTTACAGGGCTCATTATTGAAAGTACCTCGTAGGGTCCCCTCCAAAATTTATTTTTCCTATTTTGATTTCATTCTTAAAATTTTATCGCCTACTTTGAATGTTATTGGGTGTAATGAGCTATCATAGCTTTGCTTAGATTTTTCTTTGGCTCTGGCTTGATTTTATCGCACGATTTCGTGTGTGCGTTGAATTTGTTATTTTAATAGCTTGTTGCTATCATCGGTATTATATATTGGTGTGCATTTGCGTTTAAGATTGGTTGGCATTTCAAAATCGTAACCTATAAAGTACGGAATGGCGTTTGCCCGGTGGACATATGCATTGTATTATCGTGTACATGCATTGCTGTATTTAATTTAACCACTGGTCCCAGTTTGACCCATCCTCTTTCGCAAAACTTCGTAAATACTCTGCTAATGGTCGATGGCTTCTTTCCAAAGAGCCGTTGGCCTGTGGATGATATGGTGTAATATGCTATTTTAATTCCTAACAATTAACACGTGTCCGTTTGAAACAAAATTCGAACCATTGTCGGTTATTAATACTTTTGGTATGTGCAGCACATATATTTTGAAAAATCATCTTGAAAAGTTAATATCAAGGATTGAAACCTAAACGAATAACGGTTTCGATTTCGGTTACGATTTTTTCCGCGTTTCGGTTTCGGTTTTAAGTTTTTATAACGAAACGGTTTTGGTATACCGGTTCCAAGTTACGGTATACCGGTTCCAAGTTACGGTTACGGTTTCGGTTATGATTTCGGTTTTTGTATAAAATTTATTTTTTTCGATATTTTTCTAATAATTTAACATTGTTTATATGGTGCTAAGTTATGTTTAAATTGTGATATTGGGGCAATGTTTGTTGTTATTTTAGTAAAAATATTGTGTTATATGAATTATTTAATTGATTTCGTTAAGAAAAAATTTCAATTCAAAATTACGTGACCACAACCCAATGAAAAGCAACATTTTGACTTTTTGCAAAAGAGATCCGCGAATCGAACCGTAAACAAGAGCAACAAGAATACATCGGTACATATTCTTAAACTTCATAAGAAGAAGAATATGTACGATTTCCATCCATAAAAGCCAAAGAAATTTAATTTCAACAATTCAATGAACTGCAATATCTGCAAACAAATATCTGCCTGTATACTTGAAATGTTCGAACTGGTCGAACTTGCACTTTATTTTTCGTATTTTCTTAAGTAGTTACTGAGATGGTAATAATTTTAAACTTTTTTTTATAATGTTTTCTTGCATTACCATTGATTTTTATTATATTATTATAATTTTATTTATCCTATATATGTCCGAAATTGAGCTGTTTTGAACAACAAGTAACAATGGAAAGCGTGCAAAATATTTATGAACGTGAACATTAATGAAGATGTGTGTTTTTTTTTCATGGCTAAATAATATAAGCATCTTAAAAATAAGGTCTTTGAAGCACTTTTGAAGCGGTAAATAGCTACAAAAGTGCTTCAAAAGTCGCTTCAAATAGATAAAATAGACAAAACAATGTTGTTTCTTTTTCTTCCCTATGCTAGATAGTACATTGATTGTGCATATGCACTGTGCACGTTATCATTTTTGTATTCTTTTATACATAGTTTTTTTTTGTTAATTGTAAAATCATGAAGTTTTCTTAAGTTGAGTTCTATGTGCATTATTTCATTTAACTTATAAACAAAAAAAAAAAAAAATAATATATGAACATTTTCACAGTGTACCTCATTTAGCCGATATATTGCTTTTTGTGTTTTCTTTTTTTCACAAATCCGCTGATTCGTTTGAAAGTGCAACAGCAACAAAAATGCGAATAAAGCAGCTTCCATCCAAGCTTATGATAGAATTTTTGGCGGCAAATATTTTGTAACACAAAGAAAACTCGTTGTTGTTGCCAACTAGATAGCTGTACTAGATACATATTGTGCCATGCGTCTGTCCGTTATCATGCGTCTGTCTGTTGCCATGCGATGTTACAGGATAGCAACGAAGAGTTGTCGTTGTGAAAGTGTGTGTATACGCATCGTAATTCGTTATTGTTGTTTCTCTTCTTTCTGTTAGTGTTCGCTTTATAGCGTTTGAGATTGTGTTCGGACAGATAAATGCTACCCTGGTACGTGTAGCATACGTATTTTTTTAATCTGTATAATAATTAAAAATAAGTAACTTAAATACAATTAGTGTTCAAATTCTATTCGTTTTCATAATTAATATGCAGTTTAAGATATTTGTCTTCGATTAAAAAGTAACATTTTGCAAGATTCTTGCAAGCAAGGGCAAGAAAGGTATTGCAAGAACAAGATCTTATGCAAGCTTTTGTTACCTGTGGAAGCTAACTTTAAAGAGGTGTGTTCTACGCAAAGCTTAGCGCTTTGCAAAATTATTATTATTGTGGCCAACGTGAAGCGTTGGGACAATGCTATAGACATGTTGCTGTACAACATGAGTTCAACGTGATATGAAAAACATGATGCGCTCAACATGTGTACAGCAACATCCAAAACTGAATGTTGAGCGCATCATGTTTTTCATATCACGTTGAACTCATGTTGTATAGCAACATGTTCATAGCATTGTCCCAACGCTTCACGTTGGCAACAATAATAATAATTTGGCAAAGCGCTAAGCTTTGCGTAGAACACACCTCTTTCAAGTTAGCTTCCACAGGTAACGAAAGCTTGCGATAATTCGGCAAAGCGCTAAAGCTTTACTTAGACTACACCTCTTGCAATAGAATTTATCATTGCATGATTAGGGGACTACGTTAAAAAAGGCAGAGTAGCGTTTGCCAACAATTCTGATATTTCGCAATTGGTGTCAACCAAAAACTGCAAGTCGGACTTTCTTCAAAAGTCACGTACACCAAAAATGAGTGAAAGTGAAAATTCACTAGAACATTATGAAAATAGAATTTAAGAAGAGCTTGCAACGAAGGTATTGTTAAGACCTTTCGTTGCAATTTTAAAGATGTTAGTTTAGTCAGCTTCAGGTGGAGGTAGTAAAGTTAATAAAAGTGTTATTTTTTAACTCTAAAAGTAAAAAGTGTCTTTTAATTAATTAAATGATAACAAAAATTCAACACTAAAATAAAATTACTAAAACACTAAAATAAAATTACTAAAACACTAAAATAAATGAAATTCCCAAAACAGCGGTATTTTGTCTAAAATTTGTTTTTTGTTTCATTAATTTTTGTAGCGGTTAGTGATGATTATTTGCCAAAACAAAACAAGAAATGGTAATCTTGTTCTTGCACACTAAGTCTTGCTCTTGCATAGGTGCATAAGATCTTGTTCTTGCAATACCTTTCTTGCTCTTGCTTGCAAGAATCTTGCAAAATGATACTTTTTAATCGAAGACAAATATCATAAACTGCATATTAATTATGAAAACGAATAGAATTTGAACACTAATTGTATTTAAGTTACTTATTTTCCATATTTTCAATATCTTCAACAAAAAATTAATTATTATGTACATTTAAAAAATCCGTATGCTACACGTACCAGGGTAGCATTCGATTTATACAAAAACCGAAATCAAAACCGAAACCGTAACTTGGAACCGGTATACCAAAACCGTTTCGTTATAAAAACTTAAAACCGAAACCGTAACCGAAACGCGGAAAAAAATCGAAACCGAAATCGAAACCGTTATTCGTTTAGGTTTCAATCCTTGATATTAACTTTTCAAGATGATTTTTCAAAATATATGTGCTGCACATACCAAAAGTATTGATAACCGACAATGGTTCGAATTTTGTTTCAAAATTATTTTCGGACACATGTAAATTGTTGGGAATGAAAAAGTTGCATATTACGCCATATCATCCACAGGCCAACGGCTCTTTATAAAGAAGCCATCGACCATTAGCAGAGTATTTACGAAGTTTTGCGAAAGAGGATGGGTCAAACTGGGACCATTGGTTAAATTAAAAACAGCAATGCATGTACACGATAATACAATGCATATATCCACCGGGCAAACGCCTTTCCGTACTTTATACGGTTACGATTTTGAAATGCCAACCAATCTTAAACGCAAATGCACACCAATATATAATACCGATGATAGCAACAAGCTATTAAAATAACGATATTCAAAAATATCGAGCATGTGTATTTAAACGCCGCATAACCGATTTACCACATTTGTACACATCAAGGGGTACATCCTCGCTCAAATGTGCGACGGGTCTGAGTGTGCCTTATTATCCTCGTTGTCTTTATTAAAAAATATAGCCAAAATATAGTTTGTAGACAATTTTTATGTCATTTAAATTATTTAATAAAAGCAAATCAGAAATAAAGCATTTCAAATGTAAACAAAAACAAATAAATTGACTTTAATATACAGAAAACTTAAATAAAAACAAATATCGCACTGACTTTTGTATACAGAAAATATTTCAAAATTTGAAATATGTGTACAGAATTACGCTCAAATTTTTAGCTTCTTCAAATTTTCCTCACCTTCCTTAATACACCTTGATGTTGCCGAATTATCTGATAATTGGCTAATAGCAGAACAACAGCGAGATAGTGAAATTTCTAAACTGGTTTTTGACTTGAAGAAAAAAAACCTCATTGATAGCATTGCTAATACTTTTGAGCTTCGCTCAGGTGTTCTTTATCGTAAGATACAGCGTAATGGTAGAACACGCTGTTTACCAATTTTGCCTAGATCTTTAAGATGATCGATTATCAACAGCACTCACGAAGCAGTGATGCATCTTGGATGGGAAAAGACATTGGAGAAGGTTTATTGGTTTGAGAATATGTCCAAATTTGTAAGAAAATTTGTTGACAACTGTATTACCTGTAAAATTTCGAAGACTCATTCGGGAAAAATTCAGGCCGAATTGCATCCCATACCAAAAGTCGCTATTCCGTGGCATACTTTACATATTGATGTTACAGGTAAACTTAGTGGGAAAAGCGATAAAAAAGAATACGTTATTGTTACTATAGATGCATTTACAAAATATTCCATATTATATCATACTTTAAAGATTGACTCGTATAATAGCGTTGCAGCCTTAAAGAATAGTATTTCTTTGTTCGGTGCGCCAGTTCGAGTAATTGCTGATCAAGGCCGTTGTTTTGCTAGTCATGAATTTCGCCAGTTTTGTGAATCACACAATATAAATTTACACTTGATCGCAACAGGCAGTTCTCGCGCTAACGGCCAAGTCGAACGTATGATGAGCACCCTTAAGGGAATGTTGACTGCGGTTGAAACCACCAATCGTTCATGGCAAGATGCTCTTCCGGACATTCAGTTGGCTCTCAATTGTACCCAAAATCGTGTTACTAAATATAGTCCTCTCGAGTTATTGGTTGGTAAGGTAGCAAGACCCGTAGATCTAATGCTATCGGATAATAATGAACCAATAGTATCCCTTGATCAAGCTCGTACTGAAGTCATACATAATATGGGGAAAAACGCTGAATATGATTAAAATAGCTTTGACAGCACCAAAGCAAAATTTGATAGATTTAATGTAGGAGATTTTGTCTTATTACAAAATGAAGAGCGAAATCATACTAAGCTCGATCCGAAGTACAAAGGCCCATTTCAGGTGGTAGGGGTATTAGAAGGAGACAGGTATATTTTAAAATCTTTAAATTGTAATCGCACGTACAAGTACTCACACGACCGTATTATGAGAATGCCCGAAAGTCAAATTTCTGAATTAGTTTATGATCATGAATTAGATTCTGAAGAACAAACAGACTAACTTTTTTTTGATTTTAAGAATATCACACACTTTGCTTAGTTTAAATTATATGTGACCACTGGATGGAAGTGGTAATAAAATATCTTCGGATAGAGATACTTGCTTATCACTGGATGGAAGTGACAGTATATTTGTAGTAACCGGATGGAGGTTGCTGAAAAGTATATTTGTAGTAACCGGATGGAGGTTTCTGGAAAGTATATTTGTAGTAACAGGATGGATGTTGCTGGATAATTTATTTGTAGTAATCGGATGGAGGTTACTGGACTAAGCAGTGTGCTATATTTTGCTGTGTTTGCTTAATGCTGAATGGACTGACTTTCGGACATACTTTTTTTTATTATTATATTTAAAAGGAATTGTTGTACAATAAAATGTTAATTTGTTCGAAAAGGTTTGTTTTCTTGACTTAAGTCAGAATTGGCCGAATGAACATTAAGATGTGAAATGTTTTCAGACCATTACACGAGGGCGTGTAAAGCGACATAATGGCCGTGTCACAGTTTGACGAAAAGTTAATATTGTAGTTACTTTATGAAACGTCAAGTACCGACATATTGGAATGGTTGTCGAATACTTGGATGAAATCACTCGGCTGGGTGCTAATATAAAATATTGACTGAAAAATAAAATAAATAGGCATTTGATTGATTGTATTTATTTTCTGAGAAAAATTACAAATCAATATTTAATTTTGATAAATGCATCTGGCGAGCGAGATCGTCACGTTTTATAGTTAAAAATGAAAACTGGAAACGATCGTCCTGTTTCACCAAACGATCGCCCCGTTTCTCCGACATATATATATATATAGCTATTTTCTCTGCGATTTTTTATTTCGGCAATGTTACATGAAATGATTTTATAAATTATTTAAAATTAATTTATTTAAAATGTTAATAATTTATTTAATATCTACATTTAAAAAAAAATGTATAGAATTGAATTGCAAATTCGTTAGTACATGAAACAATGCCAGTCATTCACAAAATGTAATACTTAGCTATTCTGTCCTGCACTAACTGTTTGACTTTATTTCAATGATGTTAACAATTATTGGTTTTTGTTGCAGTCAGTGTTTATTTAATTCTACGTAACTATACAGTTGTATGCTTTTAACAAATTATTATGAAATGATACAAATCATAGTCGTTACAGGGCTCATTATTGAAAGTACCTCGTAGGGTCCCCTCCAAAATTTATTTTTCCTATTTTGATTTCATTCTTAAAATTTTATCGCCTACTTTGAATGTTATTGGGTGTAATGAGCTATCATAGCTTTGCTTAGATTTTTCTTTGGCTCTGGCTTGATTTTATCGCACGATTTCGTGTGTGCGTTGAATTTGTTATTTTAATAGCTTGTTGCTATCATCGGTATTATATATTGGTGTGCATTTGCGTTTAAGATTGGTTGGCATTTCAAAATCGTAACCTATAAAGTACGGAATGGCGTTTGCCCGGTGGACATATGCATTGTATTATCGTGTACATGCATTGCTGTATTTAATTTAACCACTGGTCCCAGTTTGACCCATCCTCTTTCGCAAAACTTCGTAAATACTCTGCTAATGGTCGATGGCTTCTTTCCAAAGAGCCGTTGGCCTGTGGATGATATGGTGTAATATGCTATTTTAATTCCTAACAATTAACACGTGTCCGTTTGAAACAAAATTCGAACCATTGTCGGTTATTAATACTTTTGGTATGTGCAGCACATATATTTTGAAAAATCATCTTGAAAAGTTAATATCAAGGATTGAAACCTAAACGAATAACGGTTTCGATTTCGGTTACGATTTTTTCCGCGTTTCGGTTTCGGTTTTAAGTTTTTATAACGAAACGGTTTTGGTATACCGGTTCCAAGTTACGGTATACCGGTTCCAAGTTACGGTTACGGTTTCGGTTATGATTTCGGTTTTTGTATAAAATTTATTTTTTTCGATATTTTTCTAATAATTTAACATTGTTTATATGGTGCTAAGTTATGTTTAAATTGTGATATTGGGGCAATGTTTGTTGTTATTTTAGTAAAAATATTGTGTTATATGAATTATTTAATTGATTTCGTTAAGAAAAAATTTCAATTCAAAATTACGTGACCACAACCCAATGAAAAGCAACATTTTGACTTTTTGCAAAAGAGATCCGCGAATCGAACCGTAAACAAGAGCAACAAGAATACATCGGTACATATTCTTAAACTTCATAAGAAGAAGAATATGTACGATTTCCATCCATAAAAGCCAAAGAAATTTAATTTCAACAATTCAATGAACTGCAATATCTGCAAACAAATATCTGCCTGTATACTTGAAATGTTCGAACTGGTCGAACTTGCACTTTATTTTTCGTATTTTCTTAAGTAGTTACTGAGATGGTAATAATTTTAAACTTTTTTTTATAATGTTTTCTTGCATTACCATTGATTTTTATTATATTATTATAATTTTATTTATCCTATATATGTCCGAAATTGAGCTGTTTTGAACAACAAGTAACAATGGAAAGCGTGCAAAATATTTATGAACGTGAACATTAATGAAGATGTGTGTTTTTTTTTCATGGCTAAATAATATAAGCATCTTAAAAATAAGGTCTTTGAAGCACTTTTGAAGCGGTAAATAGCTACAAAAGTGCTTCAAAAGTCGCTTCAAATAGATAAAATAGACAAAACAATGTTGTTTCTTTTTCTTCCCTATGCTAGATAGTACATTGATTGTGCATATGCACTGTGCACGTTATCATTTTTGTATTCTTTTATACATAGTTTTTTTTTTGTTAATTGTAAAATCATGAAGTTTTCTTAAGTTGAGTTCTATGTGCATTATTTCATTTAACTTATAAACAAAAAAAAAAAAATTAATATATGAACATTTTCACAGTGTACCTCATTTAGCCGATATATTGCTTTTTGTGTTTTCTTTTTTTCACAAATCCGCTGATTCGTTTGAAAGTGCAACAGCAACAAAAATGCGAATAAAGCAGCTTCCATCCAAGCTTATGATAGAATTTTTGGCGGCAAATATTTTGTAACACAAAGAAAACTCGTTGTTGTTGCCAACTAGATAGCTGTACTAGATACATATTGTGCCATGCGTCTGTCCGTTGTCATGCGTCTGTCTGTTGCCATGCGATGTTACAGGATAGCAACGAAGAGTTGTCGTTGTGAAAGTGTGTGTATACGCATCGTAATTCGTTATTGTTGTTTCTCTTCTTTCTGTTAGTGTTCGCTTTATAGCGTTTGAGATTGTGTTCGGACAGATAAATGCTACCCTGGTACGTGTAGCATACGTATTTTTTTAATCTGTATAATAATTAAAAATAAGTAACTTAAATACAATTAGTGTTCAAATTCTATTCGTTTTCATAATTAATATGCAGTTTAAGATATTTGTCTTCGATTAAAAAGTAACATTTTGCAAGATTCTTGTAAGCAAGAGCAAGAAAGGTATTGCAAGAACAAGATCTTATGCAAGCTTTTGTTACCTGTGGAAGCTAACTTTAAAGAGGTGTGTTCTACGCAAAGCTTAGCGCTTTGCAAAATTATTATTATTGTGACCAACGTGAAGCGTTGGGACAATGCTATGAACATGTTGCTGTACAACATGAGTTCAACGTGATATGAAAAACATGATGCGCTCAACATGTGTACAGCAACATCCAAAACTGAATGTTGAGCGCATCATGTTTTTCATATCACGTTGAACTCATGTTGTATAGCAACATGTTCATAGCATTGTCCCAACGCTTCACGTTGGCAACAATAATAATAATTTGGCAAAGCGCTAAGCTTTGCGTAGAACACACCTCTTTCAAGTTAGCTTCCACAGGTAACGAAAGCTTGCGATAATTCGGCAAAGCGCTAAAGCTTTACTTAGACTACACCTTTTGCAATAGAATTTATCATTCCATGATTAGGGGACTACGTTAAAAAAGGCAGAGTAGCGTTTGCCAACAATTCTGATATTTCGCAATTGGTGTCAACCAAAAACTGCAAGTCGAACTTTCTTCAAAAGTCACGTACACCAAAAATGAGTGAAAGTGAACATTATGAAAATAGAATTTAAGAAGAGCTTGCAACGAAGGTATTGTTAAGACCTTTCGTTGCAATTTTAAAGATGTTAGTTTAGTCAGCTTCAGGTGGAGGTAGTAAAGTTAATAAAAGTGTTAAAATAATAAAAGTGTTCTTTTTTAACTCTAAAAGTAAAAAGTGTCTTTTAATTAATTAAATGATAACAAAAATTCAACACTAAAATAAAATTACTAAAACACTAAAATAAAATTACTAAAACACTAAAATAAATAAAATTCCCAAAACAGCGGTATTTTGTCAAAAATTTGTTTTTTGTTTCATTAATTTTTGTAGCGGTTATTGATGATTATTTGCAAAAACAAAACAAGAAATGGTAATCTTGTTCTTGCACACTAAGTCTTGCTCTTGCATAGGTGCATAAGATCTTGTTCTTGCAATACCTTTCTTGCTCTTGCTTGCAAGAATCTTGCAAAATGATACTTTTTAATCGAAGACAAATATCTTAAACTGCATATTAATTATGAAAACGAATAGAATTTGAACACTAATTGTATTTAAGTTACTTATTTTCCATATTTTCAATATCTTCAACAAAAAATTAATTATTATACACATTTAAAAAATCCGTATGCTACACGTACCAGGGTAGCATTCGATTTATACAAAAACCGAAATCAAAACCGAACCGTAACTTGGAACCGGTATACCGTAACTTGGAACCGGTATACCAAAACCGTTTCGTTATAAAAACTTAAAACCGAAACCGTAACCGAAACGCGGAAAAAAATCGAAACCGAAATCGAAACCGTTATTCATTTAGGTTTCAATCCTTGATATTAACTTTTCAAGATGATTTTTCAAAATATATGTGCTGCACATACCAAAAGTATTGATAACCGACAATGGTTCGAATTTTGTTTCAAAATTATTTTCGGACACATGTAAATTGTTGGGAATGAAAAAGTTGCATATTACGCCATATCATCCACAGGCCAACGGCTCTTTGGAAAGAAGCCAACGGCTCTTTGGAAAGAAGCCATCGACCATTAGCAGAGTATTTACGAAGTTTTGCGAAAGAGGATGGGTCAAACTGGGACCACGATAATACAATGCATATATCCACCGGGCAAACGCCTTTCCGTACTTTATACGGTTACGATTTTGAAATGCCAACCAATCTTAAACGCAAATGCACACCAATATATAATACCGATGATAGCAACAAGCTATTAAAATAACGATATTCAAAAATATCGAGCATGTGTATTTAAACGCCGCATAACCGATTTAACACATTTGTACACATCAAGGGGTACATCCTCGCTCAAATGTGCGACGGGTCTGAGTGTGCCTTATTATCCTTGTTGTCTTTATTAAAAAATATAGCCAAAATATAGTTTGTAGACAATTTTTATGTCATTTAAATTATTTAATAAAAGCAAATCAGAAATAAAGCATTTCAAATGTAAACAAAAACAAATAAATTGACTTTAATATACAGAAAACTTAAATAAAAACAAATATCGCACTGACTTTTGTATACAGAAAATATTTCAAAATTTGAAATATGTGTACAGAATTACGCTCAAATTTTTAGCTTCTTCAAATTTTCCTCACCTTCCTTAATACACCTTGATGTTGCCGAATTATCTGATAATTGGATAATAGCAGAACAACAGCGAGATAGTGAAATTTCTAAACTGGTTTTTGACTTGAAGAAAAAAAAAACTCATTGATAGCATTGCTAATACTTTTGAGCTTCGCTCAGGTGTTCTTTATCGTAAGATACAGCGTAATGGTAGAACACGCTGTTTACCAATTTTGCCTAGATCTTTAAGATGATCGATTATCAACAGCACTCACGAAGCAGTGATGCATCTTGGATGGGAAAAGACATTGGAGAAGGTTTATTGGTTTGAGAATATGTCCAAATTTGTAAGAAAATTTGTTGACAACTGTATTACCTGTAAAATTTCGAAGACTCATTCGGGCAAAATTCAGGCCGAATTGCATCCCATACCAAAAGTCGCTATTCCGTGGCATACTTTACATATTGATGTTACAGGTAAACTTAGTGGGAAAAGCGATAAAAAAAGAATACGTTATTGTTACTATAGATGCATTTACAAAATATTCCATATTATATCATACTTTAAAGATTGACTCGTATAATAGCGTTGCAGCCTTAAAGAATAGTATTTCTTTGTTCGGTGCGCCAGTTGGAGTAATTGCTGATCAAGGCCGTTGTTTTGCTAGTCATGAATTTCGCCAGTTTTGTGAATCACACAATATAAATTTACACTTGATCGCAACAGGCAGTTCTCGCGCTAACGGCCAAGTCGAACGTATGATGAGCACCCTTAAGGGAATGTTGACTGCGGTTGAAACCACCAATCGTTCATGGCAAGATGCTCTTCCGGACATTCAGTTGGCTCTCAATTGTACCCAAAATCGTGTTACTAAATATAGTCCTCTCGAGTTATTGGTTGGTAAGGTAGCAAGACCCGTAGATCTAATGCTATCGGATAATAATGAACCAATAGTATCCCTTAATCAAGCTCGTACTGAAGTCATACATAATATGGGGAAAAACGCTGAATATGATTAAAATAGCTTTGACAGCACCAAAGCAAAATTTGATAGATTTAATGTAGGAGATTTTGTCTTATTACAAAATGAAGAGCGAAATCATACTAAGCTCGATCCGAAGTACAAAGGCCCATTTCAGGTGGTAGGGGTATTAGAAGGAGACAGGTATATTTTAAAATCTTTAAATTGTAATCGCACGTACAAGTACTCACACGACCGTATTATGAGAATGCCCGAAAGTCAAATTTCTGAATTAGTTTATGATCATGAATTAGATTCTGAAGAACAAACAGACTAACTTTTTTTTGATTTTAAGAATATCACACACTTTGCTTAGTTTAAATTATATGTGACCACTGGATGGAAGTGGTAATAAAATATCTTCGGATAGAGATACTTGCTTATCACTGGATGGAAGTGACAGTATATTTGTAGTAACCGGATGGAGGTTGCTGAAAAGTATATTTGTAGTAACCGGATGGAGGTTTCTGGAAAGTATATTTGTAGTAACAGGATGGATGTTGCTGGATAATTTATTTGTAGTAATCGGATGGAGGTTACTGGACTAAGCAGTGTGCTATATTTTGCTGTGTTTGCTTAATGCTGAATGGACTGACTTTCGGACATACTTTTTTTTATTATTATATTTAAAAGGAATTGTTGTACAATAAAATGTTAATTTGTTCGAAAAGGTTTGTTTTCTTGACTTAAGTCAGAATTGGCCGAATGAACATTAAGATGTGAAATGTTTTCAGACCATTACACGAGGGCGTGTAAAGCGACATAATGGCCGTGTCACAGTTTGACGAAAAGTTAATATTGTAGTTACTTTATGAAACGTCAAGTACCGACATATTGGAATGGTTGTCGAATACTTGGATGAAATCACTCGGCTGGGTGCTAATATAAAATATTGACTGAAAAATAAAATAAATAGGCATTTGATTGATTGTATTTATTTTCTGAGAAAAATTACAAATCAATATTTAATTTTGATAAATGCATCTGGCGAGCGAGATCGTCACGTTTTATAGTTAAAAATGAAAACTGGAAACGATCGTCCTGTTTCACCAAACGATCGCCCCGTTTCTCCGACATATATATATATATAGCTATTTTCTCTGCGATTTTTTATTTCGGCAATGTTACATGAAATGATTTTATAAATTATTTAAAATTAATTTATTTAAAATGTTAATAATTTATTTAATATCTACATTTAAAAAAAAATGTATAGAATTGAATTGCAAATTCGTTAGTACATGAAACAATGCCAGTCATTCACAAAATGTAATACTTAGCTATTCTGTCCTGCACTAACTGTTTGACTTTATTTCAATGATGTTAACAATTATTGGTTTTTGTTGCAGTCAGTGTTTATTTAATTCTACGTAACTATACAGTTGTATGCTTTTAACAAATTATTATGAAATGATACAAATCATAGTCGTTACAGGGCTCATTATTGAAAGTACCTCGTAGGGTCCCCTCCAAAATTTATTTTTCCTATTTTGATTTCATTCTTAAAATTTTATCGCCTACTTTGAATGTTATTGGGTGTAATGAGCTATCATAGCTTTGCTTAGATTTTTCTTTGGCTCTGGCTTGATTTTATCGCACGATTTCGTGTGTGCGTTGAATTTGTTATTTTAATAGCTTGTTGCTATCATCGGTATTATATATTGGTGTGCATTTGCGTTTAAGATTGGTTGGCATTTCAAAATCGTAACCTATAAAGTACGGAATGGCGTTTGCCCGGTGGACATATGCATTGTATTATCGTGTACATGCATTGCTGTATTTAATTTAACCACTGGTCCCAGTTTGACCCATCCTCTTTCGCAAAACTTCGTAAATACTCTGCTAATGGTCGATGGCTTCTTTCCAAAGAGCCGTTGGCCTGTGGATGATATGGTGTAATATGCTATTTTAATTCCTAACAATTAACACGTGTCCGTTTGAAACAAAATTCGAACCATTGTCGGTTATTAATACTTTTGGTATGTGCAGCACATATATTTTGAAAAATCATCTTGAAAAGTTAATATCAAGGATTGAAACCTAAACGAATAACGGTTTCGATTTCGGTTACGATTTTTTCCGCGTTTCGGTTTTAAGTTTTTATAACGAAACGGTTTTGGTATACCGGTTCCAAGTTACGGTATACCGGTTCCAAGTTACGGTTACGGTTTCGGTTATGATTTCGGTTTTTGTATAAAATTTATTTTTTTCGATATTTTTCTAATAATTTAACATTGTTTATATGGTGCTAAGTTATGTTTAAATTGTGATATTGGGGCAATGTTTGTTGTTATTTTAGTAAAAATATTGTGTTATATGAATTATTTAATTGATTTCGTTAAGAAAAAATTTCAATTCAAAATTACGTGACCACAACCCAATGAAAAGCAACATTTTGACTTTTTGCAAAAGAGATCCGCGAATCGAACCGTAAACAAGAGCAACAAGAATACATCGGTACATATTCTTAAACTTCATAAGAAGAAGAATATGTACGATTTCCATCCATAAAAGCCAAAGAAATTTAATTTCAACAATTCAATGAACTGCAATATCTGCAAACAAATATCTGCCTGTATACTTGAAATGTTCGAACTGGTCGAACTTGCACTTTATTTTTCGTATTTTCTTAAGTAGTTACTGAGATGGTAATAATTTTAAACTTTTTTTTATAATGTTTTCTTGCATTACCATTGATTTTTATTATATTATTATAATTTTATTTATCCTATATATGTCCGAAATTGAGCTGTTTTGAACAACAAGTAACAATGGAAAGCGTGCAAAATATTTATGAACGTGAACATTAATGAAGATGTGTGTTTTTTTTTCATGGCTAAATAATATAAGCATCTTAAAAATAAGGTCTTTGAAGCACTTTTGAAGCGGTAAATAGCTACAAAAGTGCTTCAAAAGTCGCTTCAAATAGATAAAATAGACAAAACAATGTTGTTTCTTTTTCTTCCCTATGCTAGATAGTACATTGATTGTGCATATGCACTGTGCACGTTATCATTTTTGTATTCTTTTATACATAGTTTTTTTTTGTTAATTGTAAAATCATGAAGTTTTCTTAAGTTGAGTTCTATGTGCATTATTTCATTTAACTTATAAACAAAAAAAAAAAAATTAATATATGAACATTTTCACAGTGTACCTCATTTAGCCGATATATTGCTTTTTGTGTTTTCTTTTTTTCACAAATCCGCTGATTCGTTTGAAAGTGCAACAGCAACAAAAATGCGAATAAAGCAGCTTCCATCCAAGCTTATGATAGAATTTTTGGCGGCAAATATTTTGTAACACAAAGAAAACTCGTTGTTGTTGCCAACTAGATAGCTGTACTAGATACATATTGTGCCATGCGTCTGTCCGTTGTCATGCGTCTGTCTGTTGCCATGCGATGTTACAGGATAGCAACGAAGAGTTGTCGTTGTGAAAGTGTGTGTATACGCATCGTAATTCGTTATTGTTGTTTCTCTTCTTTCTGTTAGTGTTCGCTTTATAGCGTTTGAGATTGTGTTCGGACAGATAAATGCTACCCTGGTACGTGTAGCATACGTATTTTTTTAATCTGTATAATAATTAAAAATAAGTAACTTAAATACAATTAGTGTTCAAATTCTATTCGTTTTCATAATTAATATGCAGTTTAAGATATTTGTCTTCGATTAAAAAGTAACATTTTGCAAGATTCTTGTAAGCAAGAGCAAGAAAGGTATTGCAAGAACAAGATCTTATGCAAGCTTTTGTTACCTGTGGAAGCTAACTTTAAAGAGGTGTGTTCTACGCAAAGCTTAGCGCTTTGCAAAATTATTATTATTGTGACCAACGTGAAGCGTTGGGACAATGCTATGAACATGTTGCTGTACAACATGAGTTCAACGTGATATGAAAAACATGATGCGCTCAACATGTGTACAGCAACATCCAAAACTGAATGTTGAGCGCATCATGTTTTTCATATCACGTTGAACTCATGTTGTATAGCAACATGTTCATAGCATTGTCCCAACGCTTCACGTTGGCAACAATAATAATAATTTGGCAAAGCGCTAAGCTTTGCGTAGAACACACCTCTTTCAAGTTAGCTTCCACAGGTAACGAAAGCTTGCGATAATTCGGCAAAGCGCTAAAGCTTTACTTAGACTACACCTCTTGCAATAGAATTTATCATTCCATGATTAGGGGACTACGTTAAAAAAGGCAGAGTAGCGTTTGCCAACAATTCTGATATTTCGCAATTGGTGTCAACCAAAAACTGCAAGTCGAACTTTCTTCAAAAGTCACGTACACCAAAAATGAGTGAAAGTGAACATTATGAAAATAGAATTTAAGAAGAGCTTGCAACGAAGGTATTGTTAAGACCTTTCGTTGCAATTTTAAAGATGTTAGTTTAGTCAGCTTCAGGTGGAGGTAGTAAAGTTAATAAAAGTGTTAAAATAATAAAAGTGTTCTTTTTTAACTCTAAAAGTAAAAAGTGTCTTTTAATTAATTAAATGATAACAAAAATTCAACACTAAAATAAAATTACTAAAACACTAAAATAAAATTACTAAAACACTAAAATAAATAAAATTCCCAAAACAGCGGTATTTTGTCAAAAATTTGTTTTTTGTTTCATTAATTTTTGTAGCGGTTATTGATGATTATTTGCAAAAACAAAACAAGAAATGGTAATCTTGTTCTTGCACACTAAGTCTTGCTCTTGCATAGGTGCATAAGATCTTGTTCTTGCAATACCTTTCTTGCTCTTGCTTGCAAGAATCTTGCAAAATGATACTTTTTAATCGAAGACAAATATCTTAAACTGCATATTAATTATGAAAACGAATAGAATTTGAACACTAATTGTATTTAAGTTACTTATTTTCCATATTTTCAATATCTTCAACAAAAAATTAATTATTATACACATTTAAAAAATCCGTATGCTACACGTACCAGGGTAGCATTCGATTTATACAAAAACCGAAATCAAAACCGAACCGTAACTTGGAACCGGTATACCGTAACTTGGAACCGGTATACCAAAACCGTTTCGTTATAAAAACTTAAAACCGAAACCGTAACCGAAACGCGGAAAAAAATCGAAACCGAAATCGAAACCGTTATTCATTTAGGTTTCAATCCTTGATATTAACTTTTCAAGATGATTTTTCAAAATATATGTGCTGCACATACCAAAAGTATTGATAACCGACAATGGTTCGAATTTTGTTTCAAAATTATTTTCGGACACATGTAAATTGTTGGGAATGAAAAAGTTGCATATTACGCCATATCATCCACAGGCCAACGGCTCTTTGGAAAGAAGCCAACGGCTCTTTGGAAAGAAGCCATCGACCATTAGCAGAGTATTTACGAAGTTTTGCGAAAGAGGATGGGTCAAACTGGGACCACGATAATACAATGCATATATCCACCGGGCAAACGCCTTTCCGTACTTTATACGGTTACGATTTTGAAATGCCAACCAATCTTAAACGCAAATGCACACCAATATATAATACCGATGATAGCAACAAGCTATTAAAATAACGATATTCAAAAATATCGAGCATGTGTATTTAAACGCCGCATAACCGATTTAACACATTTGTACACATCAAGGGGTACATCCTCGCTCAAATGTGCGACGGGTCTGAGTGTGCCTTATTATCCTTGTTGTCTTTATTAAAAAATATAGCCAAAATATAGTTTGTAGACAATTTTTATGTCATTTAAATTATTTAATAAAAGCAAATCAGAAATAAAGCATTTCAAATGTAAACAAAAACAAATAAATTGACTTTAATATACAGAAAACTTAAATAAAAACAAATATCGCACTGACTTTTGTATACAGAAAATATTTCAAAATTTGAAATATGTGTACAGAATTACGCTCAAATTTTTAGCTTCTTCAAATTTTCCTCACCTTCCTTAATACACCTTGATGTTGCCGAATTATCTGATAATTGGATAATAGCAGAACAACAGCGAGATAGTGAAATTTCTAAACTGGTTTTTGACTTGAAGAAAAAAAAAACTCATTGATAGCATTGCTAATACTTTTGAGCTTCGCTCAGGTGTTCTTTATCGTAAGATACAGCGTAATGGTAGAACACGCTGTTTACCAATTTTGCCTAGATCTTTAAGATGATCGATTATCAACAGCACTCACGAAGCAGTGATGCATCTTGGATGGGAAAAGACATTGGAGAAGGTTTATTGGTTTGAGAATATGTCCAAATTTGTAAGAAAATTTGTTGACAACTGTATTACCTGTAAAATTTCGAAGACTCATTCGGGCAAAATTCAGGCCGAATTGCATCCCATACCAAAAGTCGCTATTCCGTGGCATACTTTACATATTGATGTTACAGGTAAACTTAGTGGGAAAAGCGATAAAAAAAGAATACGTTATTGTTACTATAGATGCATTTACAAAATATTCCATATTATATCATACTTTAAAGATTGACTCGTATAATAGCGTTGCAGCCTTAAAGAATAGTATTTCTTTGTTCGGTGCGCCAGTTGGAGTAATTGCTGATCAAGGCCGTTGTTTTGCTAGTCATGAATTTCGCCAGTTTTGTGAATCACACAATATAAATTTACACTTGATCGCAACAGGCAGTTCTCGCGCTAACGGCCAAGTCGAACGTATGATGAGCACCCTTAAGGGAATGTTGACTGCGGTTGAAACCACCAATCGTTCATGGCAAGATGCTCTTCCGGACATTCAGTTGGCTCTCAATTGTACCCAAAATCGTGTTACTAAATATAGTCCTCTCGAGTTATTGGTTGGTAAGGTAGCAAGACCCGTAGATCTAATGCTATCGGATAATAATGAACCAATAGTATCCCTTAATCAAGCTCGTACTGAAGTCATACATAATATGGGGAAAAACGCTGAATATGATTAAAATAGCTTTGAGAGCACCAAAGCAAAATTTGATAGATTTAATGTAGGAGATTTTGTCTTATTACAAAATGAAGAGCGAAATCATACTAAGCTCGATCCGAAGTACAAAGGCCCATTTCAGGTGGTAGGGGTATTAGAAGGAGACAGGTATATTTTAAAATCTTTAAATTGTAATCGCACGTACAAGTACTCACACGACCGTATTATGAGAATGCCCGAAAGTCAAATTCCTGAATTAGTTTATGATCATGAATTAGATTCTGAAGAACAAACAGACTAACTTTTTTTTGATTTTAAGAATATCACACACTTTGCTTAGTTTAAATTATATGTGACCACTGGATGGAAGTGGTAATAAAAAATCTTCGGATAGAGATACTTGCTTATCACTGGATGGAAGTGACAGTATATTTGTAGTAACCGGTTGGAGGTTGCTGAAAAGTATATTTGTAGTAACCGGATGGAGGTTTCTGGAAAGTATATTTGTAGTAACAGGATGGATGTTGCTGGATAATTTATTTGTAGTAATCGGATGGAGGTTACTGGACTAAGCAGTGTGCTATATTTTGCTGTGTTTGCTTAATGCTGAATGGACTGACTTTCGGACATACTTTTTTTTATTATTATATTTAAAAGGAATTGTTGTACAATAAAATGTTAATTTGTTCGAAAAGGTTTGTTTTCTTGACTTAAGTCAGATTTGGCCGAATGAACATTAAGATGTGAAATGTTTTCAGACCATTACACGAGGGCGTGTAAAGCGACATAATGGCCGTGTCGCAGTTTGACGATAAGTTAATATTGTAGTTACTTTATGAAACGTCAAGTACCGACATATTGGAATGGTTGTCGAATACTTGGATGAAATCACTCGGCTGGGTGCTAATATAAAATATTGACTGAAAAATAAAATAAATAGGCATTTGATTGATTGTATTTATTTTCTGAGAAAAATTACAAATCAATATTTAATTTTGAAAAATGCATCTGGCGAGCGAGATCGTCACGTTTTATAGTTAAAAATGAAAACTGGAAACGATCGTCCTGTTTCACCAAACGATCGCCCCGTTTCTCCGACATATATATATATATAGCTATTTTCTCTGCGATTTTTTATTTCGGCAATGTTACATGAAATGATTTTATAAATTATTTAAAATTAATTTATTTAAAATGTTAATAATTTATTTAATATCTACATTTAAAAAAAAATGTATAGAATTGAATTGCAAATTCGTTAGTACATGAAACAATGCCAGTCATTCACAAAATGTAATACTTAGCTATTCTGTCCTGCACTAACTGTTTGACTTTATTTCAATGATGTTAACAATTATTGGTTTTTGTTGCAGTCAGTGTTTATTTAATTCTACGTAACTATACAGTTGTATGCTTTTAACAAATTATTATGAAATGATACAAATCATAGTCGTTACAGGGCTCATTATTGAAAGTACCTCGTAGGGTCCCCACCAAAATTTATTTTTCCTATTTTGATTTCATTCTTAAAATTTTATCGCCTACTTTGAATGTTATTGGGTGTAATGAGCTATCATAGCTTTGCTAAGATTTTTCTTTGGCTCTGGCTTGATTTTATCGCACGATTTCGTGTGTGCGTTGAATTTGTTATTTTAATAGCTTGTTGCTATCATCGATATTATATATTGGTGTGCATTTGCGTTTAAGATTGGTTGGCATTTCAAAATCGTAACCTATAAAGTACGGAATGGCGTTTGCCCGGTGGACATATGCATTGTATTATCGTGTACATGCATTGCTGTATTTAATTTAACCACTGGTCCCAGTTTGACCCATCCTCTTTCGCAAAACTTCGTAAATACTCTGCTAATGGTCGATGGCTTCTTTCCAAAGAGCCGTTGGCCTGTGGATGATATGGTGTAATATGCAATTTTAATTCCTAACAATTAACACGTGTCCGAAAATAATTTTGAAACAAAATTCGAACCATTGTCGGTTATTAATACTTTTGGAATGTGCAGCACATATATTTTGAAAAATCATCTTGAAAAGTTAATATCAAGGATTAAAACCTAAACGAATAACGGTTTCGATTTCGGTTACGATTTTTTCCGCGTTTCGGTTTCGGTTTCAAGTTTTTATAACGAAACGGTTTTGGTATACCGGTTCCAAGTTACGGTATACCGGTTCCAAGTTACGGTTACGGTTTCGGTTATGATTTCGGTTTTTGTATAAAATTTCTTTTTTTCGATATTTTTCTAATAATTTAACATTGTTTATATGGTGCTAAGTTATGTTTAAATTGTGATATTGGGGCAATGTTTGTTGTTATTTTAGTAAAAATATTGTGTTATATGAATTATTTAATTGATTTCGTTAAGAAAAAATTTCAATTCAAAATTACGTGACCACAACCCAATGAAAAGCAACATTTTGACTTTTTGCAAAAGAGATCCGCGAATCGAACCGTAAACAAGAGCAACAAGAATACATCGGTACATATTCTTAAACTTCATAAGAAGAAGAATATGTACGATTTCCATCCATAAAAGCCAAAGAAATTTAATTTCAACAATTCAATGAACTGCAATATCTGCAAACAAATATCTGCCTGTATACTTGAAATGTTCGAACTGGTCGAACTTGAACTTTATTTTTCGTATTTTCTTAAGTAGTTACTGAGATGTTAATAATTTTAAACTTTTTTTTATAATGTTTTCTTGCATTACCATTGATTTTTATTATATTATTATAATTTTATTTATCCTATATATGTCCGAAATTGAGCTGTTTTGAACAACAAGTAACAATGGAAAGCGTGCAAAATATTTATGAACGTGAACATTAATGAAGATGTGTGTTTTTTTTTCATGGCTAAATAATATAAGCATCTTAAAAATAAGGTCTTTGAAGCACTTTTGAAGCGGTAAATAGCTACAAAAGTGCTTCAAAAGTCGCTTCAAATAGATAAAATAGACAAAACAATGTTGTTTCTTTTTCTTCCCTATGCTAGATAGTACATTGATTGTGCATATGCACTGTGCACGTTATCATTTTTGTATTCTTTTATACATAGTTTTTTTTTGTTAATTGTAAAATCATGAAGTTTTCTTAAGTTGAGTTCTATGTGCATTATTTCATTTAACTTATAAACAAAAAAAAAAAAATTAATATATGAACATTTTCACAGTGTACCTCATTTAGCCGATATATTGCTTTTTGTGTTTTCTTTTTTTCACAAATCCGCTGATTCGTTTGAAAGTGCAACAGCAACAAAAATGCGAATAAAGCAGCTTCCATCCAAGCTTATGATAGAATTTTTGGCGGCAAATATTTTGTAACACAAAGAAAACTCGTTGTTGTTGCCAACTAGATAGCTGTACTAGATACATATTGTGCCATGCGTCTGTCCGTTGTCATGCGTCTGTCTGTTGCCATGCGATGTTACAGGATAGCAACGAAGAGTTGTCGTTGTGAAAGTGTGTGTATACGCATCGTAATTCGTTATTGTTGTTTCTCTTCTTTCTGTTAGTGTTCGCTTTATAGCGTTTGAGATTGTGTTCGGACAGATAAATGCTACCCTGGTACGTGTAGCATACGTATTTTTTTAATCTGTATAATAATTAAAAATAAGTAACTTAAATACAATTAGTGTTCAAATTCTATTCGTTTTCATAATTAATATGCAGTTTAAGATATTTGTCTTCGATTAAAAAGTAACATTTTGCAAGATTCTTGTAAGCAAGAGCAAGAAAGGTATTGCAAGAACAAGATCTTATGCAAGCTTTTGTTACCTGTGGAAGCTAACTTTAAAGAGGTGTGTTCTACGCAAAGCTTAGCGCTTTGCAAAATTATTATTATTGTGACCAACGTGAAGCGTTGGGACAATGCTATGAACATGTTGCTGTACAACATGAGTTCAACGTGATATGAAAAACATGATGCGCTCAACATGTGTACAGCAACATCCAAAACTGAATGTTGAGCGCATCATGTTTTTCATATCACGTTGAACTCATGTTGTATAGCAACATGTTCATAGCATTGTCCCAACGCTTCACGTTGGCAACAATAATAATAATTTGGCAAAGCGCTAAGCTTTGCGTAGAACACACCTCTTTCAAGTTAGCTTCCACAGGTAACGAAAGCTTGCGATAATTCGGCAAAGCGCTAAAGCTTTACTTAGACTACACCTCTTGCAATAGAATTTATCATTCCATGATTAGGGGACTACGTTAAAAAAGGCAGAGTAGCGTTTGCCAACAATTCTGATATTTCGCAATTGGTGTCAACCAAAAACTGCAAGTCGAACTTTCTTCAAAAGTCACGTACACCAAAAATGAGTGAAAGTGAACATTATGAAAATAGAATTAAAGAAGAGCTTGCAACGAAGGTATTGTTAAGACCTTTCGTTGCAATTTTAAAGATGTTAGTTTAGTCAGCTTCAGGTGGAGGTAGTAAAGTTAATAAAAGTGTTAAAATAATAAAAGTGTTCTTTTTTAACTCTAAAAGTAAAAAGTGTCTTTTAATTAATTAAATGATAACAAAAATTCAACACTAAAATAAAATTACTAAAACACTAAAATAAAATTACTAAAACACTAAAATAAATAAAATTCCCAAAACAGCGGTATTTTGTCAAAAATTTGTTTTTTGTTTCATTAATTTTTGTAGCGGTTATTGATGATTATTTGCAAAAACAAAACAAGAAATGGTAATCTTGTTCTTGCACACTAAGTCTTGCTCTTGCATAGGTGCATAAGATCTTGTTCTTGCAATACCTTTCTTGCTCTTGCTTGCAAGAATCTTGCAAAATGATACTTTTTAATCGAAGACAAATATCTTAAACTGCATATTAATTATGAAAACGAATAGAATTTGAACACTAATTGTATTTAAGTTACTTATTTTCCATATTTTCAATATCTTCAACAAAAAATTAATTATTATACACATTTAAAAAATCCGTATGCTACACGTACCAGGGTAGCATTCGATTTATACAAAAACCGAAATCAAAACCGAACCGTAACTTGGAACCGGTATACCGTAACTTGGAACCGGTATACCAAAACCGTTTCGTTATAAAAACTTAAAACCGAAACCGTAACCGAAACGCGGAAAAAAATCGAAACCGAAATCGAAACCGTTATTCATTTAGGTTTCAATCCTTGATATTAACTTTTCAAGATGATTTTTCAAAATATATGTGCTGCACATACCAAAAGTATTGATAACCGACAATGGTTCGAATTTTGTTTCAAAATTATTTTCGGACACATGTAAATTGTTGGGAATGAAAAAGTTGCATATTACGCCATATCATCCACAGGCCAACGGCTCTTTGGAAAGAAGCCATCGACCATTAGCAGAGTATTTACGAAGTTTTGCGAAAGAGGATGGGTCAAACTGGGACCACGATAATACAATGCATATATCCACCGGGCAAACGCCTTTCCGTACTTTATACGGTTACGATTTTGAAATGCCAACCAATCTTAAACGCAAATGCACACCAATATATAATACCGATGATAGCAACAAGCTATTAAAATAACGATATTCAAAAATATCGAGCATGTGTATTTAAACGCCGCATAACCGATTTAACACATTTGTACACATCAAGGGGTACATCCTCGCTCAAATGTGCGACGGGTCTGAGTGTGCCTTATTATCCTTGTTGTCTTTATTAAAAAATATAGCCAAAATATAGTTTGTAGACAATTTTTATGTCATTTAAATTATTTAATAAAAGCAAATCAGAAATAAAGCATTTCAAATGTAAACAAAAACAAATAAATTGACTTTAATATACAGAAAACTTAAATAAAAACAAATATCGCACTGACTTTTGTATACAGAAAATATTTCAAAATTTGAAATATGTGTACAGAATTACGCTCAAATTTTTAGCTTCTTCAAATTTTCCTCACCTTCCTTAATACACCTTGATGTTGCCGAATTATCTGATAATTGGATAATAGCAGAACAACAGCGAGATAGTGAAATTTCTAAACTGGTTTTTGACTTGAAGAAAAAAAAAACTCATTGATAGCATTGCTAATACTTTTGAGCTTCGCTCAGGTGTTCTTTATCGTAAGATACAGCGTAATGGTAGAACACGCTGTTTATCAATTTTGCCTAGATCTTTAAGATGATCGATTATCAACAGCACTCACGAAGCAGTGATGCATCTTGGATGGGAAAAGACATTGGAGAAGGTTTATTGGTTTGAGAATATGTCCAAATTTGTAAGAAAATTTGTTGACAACTGTATTACCTGTAAAATTTCGAAGACTCATTCGGGCAAAATTCAGGCCGAATTGCATCCCATACCAAAAGTCGCTATTCCGTGGCATACTTTACATATTGATGTTACAGGTAAACTTAGTGGGAAAAGCGATAAAAAAAGAATACGTTATTGTTACTATAGATGCATTTACAAAATATTCCATATTATATCATACTTTAAAGATTGACTCGTATAATAGCGTTGCAGCCTTAAAGAATAGTATTTCTTTGTTCGGTGCGCCAGTTGGAGTAATTGCTGATCAAGGCCGTTGTTTTGCTAGTCATGAATTTCGCCAGTTTTGTGAATCACACAATATAAATTTACACTTGATCGCAACAGGCAGTTCTCGCGCTAACGGCCAAGTCGAACGTATGATGAGCACCCTTAAGGGAATGTTGACTGCGGTTGAAACCACCAATCGTTCATGGCAAGATGCTCTTCCGGACATTCAGTTGGCTCTCAATTGTACCCAAAATCGTGTTACTAAATATAGTCCTCTCGAGTTATTGGTTGGTAAGGTAGCAAGACCCGTAGATCTAATGCTATCGGATAATAATGAACCAATAGTATCCCTTAATCAAGCTCGTACTGAAGTCATACATAATATGGGGAAAAACGCTGAATATGATTAAAATAGCTTTGACAGCACCAAAGCAAAATTTGATAGATTTAATGTAGGAGATTTTGTCTTATTACAAAATGAAGAGCGAAATCATACTAAGCTCGATCCGAAGTACAAAGGCCCATTTCAGGTGGTAGGGGTATTAGAAGGAGACAGGTATATTTTAAAATCTTTAAATTGTAATCGCACGTACAAGTACTCACACGACCGTATTATGAGAATGCCCGAAAGTCAAATTCCTGAATTAGTTTATGATCATGAATTAGATTCTGAAGAACAAACAGACTAACTTTTTTTTGATTTTAAGAATATCACACACTTTGCTTAGTTTAAATTATATGTGACCACTGGATGGAAGTGGTAATAAAATATCTTCGGATAGAGATACTTGCTTATCACTGGATGGAAGTGACAGTATATTTGTAGTAACCGGATGGAGGTTGCTGAAAAGTATATTTGTAGTAACCGGATGGAGGTTTCTGGAAAGTATATTTGTAGTAACAGGATGGATGTTGCTGGATAATTTATTTGTAGTAATCGGATGGAGGTTACTGGACTAAGCAGTGTGCTATATTTTGCTGTGTTTGCTTAATGCTGAATGGACTGACTTTCGGACATACTTTTTTTTATTATTATATTTAAAAGGAATTGTTGTACAATAAAATGTTAATTTGTTCGAAAAGGTTTGTTTTCTTGACTTAAGTCAGATTTGGCCGAATGAACATTAAGATGTGAAATGTTTTCAGACCATTACACGAGGGCGTGTAAAGCGACATAATGGCCGTGTCGCAGTTTGACGATAAGTTAATATTGTAGTTACTTTATGAAACGTCAAGTACCGACATATTGGAATGGTTGTCGAATACTTGGATGAAATCACTCGGCTGGGTGCTAATATAAAATATTGACTGAAAAATAAAATAAATAGGCATTTGATTGATTGTATTTATTTTCTGAGAAAAATTACAAATCAATATTTAATTTTGAAAAATGCATCTGGCGAGCGAGATCGTCACGTTTTATAGTTAAAAATGAATTAGATTCTGAAGAACAAACAGACTAACTTTTTTTTGATTTTAAGAATATCACACACTTTGCTTAGTTTAAATTATATGTGACCACTGGATGGAAGTGGTAATAAAATATCTTCGGATAGAGATACTTGCTTATCACTGGATGGAAGTGACAGTATATTTGTAGTAACCGGATGGAGGTTGCTGAAAAGTATATTTGTAGTAACCGGATGGAGGTTTCTGGAAAGTATATTTGTAGTAACAGGATGGATGTTGCTGGATAATTTATTTGTAGTAATCGGATGGAGGTTACTGGACTAAGCAGTGTGCTATATTTTGCTGTGTTTGCTTAATGCTGAATGGACTGACTTTCGGACATACTTTTTTTTATGATTATATTTAAAAGGAATTGTTGTACAATAAAATGTTAATTTGTTCGAAAAGGTTTGTTTTCTTGACTTAAGTCAGATTTGGCCGAATGAACATTAAGATGTGAAATGTTTTCAGACCATTACACGAGGGCGTGTAAAGCGACATAATGGCCGTGTCGCAGTTTGACGATAAGTTAATATTGTAGTTACTTTATGAAACGTCAAGTACCGACATATTGGAATGGTTGTCGAATACTTGGATGAAATCACTCGGCTGGGTGCTAATATAAAATATTGACTGAAAAATAAAATAAATAGGCATTTGATTGATTGTATTTATTTTCTGAGAAAAATTACAAATCAATATTTAATTTTGAAAAATGCATCTGGCGAGCGAGATCGTCACGTTTTATAGTTAAAAATGAAAACTGGAAACGCTCGTCCTGTTTCACCAAACGATCGCCCCGTTTCTCCGACATATATATATATATAGCTATTTTCTCTGCGATTTTTTATTTCGGCAATGTTACATGAAATGATTTTATAAATTATTTAAAATTAATTTATTTAAAATGTTAATAATTTATTTAATATCTACATTTAAAAAAAAATGTATAGAATTGAATTGCAAATTCGTTAGTACATGAAACAATGCCAGTCATTCACAAAATGTAATACTTAGCTATTCTGTCCTGCACTAACTGTTTGACTTTATTTCAATGATGTTAACAATTATTGGTTTTTGTTGCAGTCAGTGTTTATTTAATTCTACGTAACTATACAGTTGTATGCTTTTAACAAATTATTATGAAATGATACAAATCATAGTCGTTACAGGGCTCATTATTGAAAGTACCTCGTAGGGTCCCCACCAAAATTTATTTTTCCTATTTTGATTTCATTCTTAAAATTTTATCGCCTACTTTGAATGTTATTGGGTGTAATGAGCTATCATAGCTTTGCTAAGATTTTTCTTTGGCTCTGGCTTGATTTTATCGCACGATTTCGTGTGTGCGTTGAATTTGTTATTTTAATAGCTTGTTGCTATCATCGATATTATATATTGGTGTGCATTTGCGTTTAAGATTGGTTGGCATTTCAAAATCGTAACCTATAAAGTACGGAATGGCGTTTGCCCGGTGGACATATGCATTGTATTATCGTGTACATGCATTGCTGTATTTAATTTAACCACTGGTCCCAGTTTGACCCATCCTCTTTCGCAAAACTTCGTAAATACTCTGCTAATGGTCGATGGCTTCTTTCCAAAGAGCCGTTGGCCTGTGGATGATATGGTGTAATATGCAATTTTAATTCCTAACAATTAACACGTGTCCGAAAATAATTTTGAAACAAAATTCGAACCATTGTCGGTTATTAATACTTTTGGATTGTGCAGCACATATATTTTGAAAAATCATCTTGAAAAGTTAATATCAAGGATTAAAACCTAAACGAATAACGGTTTCGATTTCGGTTACGATTTTTTCCGCGTTTCGGTTTCGGTTTTAAGTTTTTATAACGAAACGGTTTTGGTATACCGGTTCCAAGTTACGGTATACCGGTTCCAAGTTACGGTTACGGTTTCGGTTATGATTTCGGTTTTTGTATAAAATTTCTTTTTTTCGATATTTTTCTAATAATTTAACATTGTTTATATGGTGCTAAGTTATGTTTAAATTGTGATATTGGGGCAATGTTTGTTGTTATTTTAGTAAAAATATTGTGTTATATGAATTATTTAATTGATTTCGTTAAGAAAAAATTTCAATTCAAAATTTCGTGACCACAAACCAATGAAAAGCAACATTTTGACTTTTTGCAAAAGAGATCCGCGAATCGAACCGTAAACAAGAGCAACAAGAATACATCGGTACATATTCTTAAACTTCATAAGAAGAAGAATATGTACGATTTCCATCCATAAAAGCCAAAGAAATTTAATTTCAACAATTCAATGAACTGCAATATCTGCAAACAAATATCTGCCTGTATACTTGAAATGTTCGAACTGGTCGAACTTGAACTTTATTTTTCGTATTTTCTTAAGTAGTTACTGAGATGTTAATAATTTTAAACTTTTTTTTATAATGTTTTCTTGCATTACCATTGATTTTTATTATATTATTATAATTTTATTTATCCTATATATGTCCGAAATTGAGCTGTTTTGAACAACAAGTAACAATGGAAAGCGTGCAAAATATTTATGAACGTGAACATTAATGAAGATGTGTGTTTTTTTTTCATGGCTAAATAATATAAGCATCTTAAAAATAAGGTCTTTGAAGCACTTTTGAAGCGGTAAATAGCTACAAAAGTGCTTCAAAAGTCGCTTCAAATAGATAAAATAGACAAAACAATGTTGTTTCTTTTTCATCCCTATGCTAGATAGTACATTGATTGTGCATATGCACTGTGCACGTTATAATTTTTGTATTCTTTTATACATAGTTTTTTTTTGTTAATTGTAAAATCATGAAGTTTTCTTAAGTTGAGTTCTATGTGCATTATTTCATTTAACTTATAAACAAAAAAAAAAAAATAATATATGAACATTTTCACAGTGTACCTCATTTAGCCGATATATTGCTTTTTGTGTTTTCTTTTTTTCACAAATCCGCTGATTCGTTTGAAAGTGCAACAGCAACAAAAATGCGAATAAAGCAGCTTGGATGGAAGCGAATAAAGCAGCTTCCATCCAAGCTTATGATAGAATTTTTGGCGGCAAATATTTTGTAACACAAAGAAAACTCGTTGTTGTTGCCAACTAGATAGCTGTACTAGATACATATTGTGCCATGCGTCTGTCCGTTGTCATGCGTCTGTCTGTTGCCATGCGATGTTACAGGATAGCAACGAAGAGTTGTCGTTGTGAAAGTGTGTGTATACGCATAGTAATTCGTTATTGTTGTTTCTCTTCTTTCTGTTAGTGTTCGCTTTATAGCGTTTGAGATTGTGCTCGGACAGATAAATGCTACCCTGGTACGTGTAGCATACGTATTTTTTTAATCTGTATAATAATTAAAAATAAGTAACTTAAATACAATTAGTGTTCAAATTCTATTCGTTTTCATAGTTAATATGCAGTTTAAGATATTTGTCTTCGATTAAAAAGTAACATTTTGCAAGATTCTTGCAAGAAGAGCAAGAAAGGTATTGCAAGAACAAGATCTTATGCAAGCTTTTGTTACCTGTGGAAGCTAACTTTAAAGAGGTGTGTTCTACGCAAAGCTTAGCGCTTTGCAAAATTATTATTATTGTGGCCAACGTGAAGCGTTGGGACAATGCTATGAACATGTTGCTGTACAACATGAGTTCAACGTGATATGAAAAACATGATGCGCTCAACATGTGTACAGCAACATCCAAAACTGAATGTTGAGCGCATCATGTTTTTCATATCACGTTGAACTCATGTTGTATAGCAACATGTTCATAGCATTGTCCCAACGCTTCACGTTGGCAACAATAATAATAATTTGGCAAAGCGCTAAGCTTTGCGTAGAACACACCTCTTTCAAGTTAGCTTCCACAGGTAATGAAAGCTTGCGATAATTCGGCAAAGCGCTAAAGCTTTACTTAGACTACACCTCTTGCAATAGAATTTATCATTGCATGATTAGGGGACTACGTTAAAAAAGGCAGAGTAGCGTTTGCCAACAATTCTGATATTTCGCAATTGGTGTCAACCAAAAACTGCAAGTCGGACTTTCTTCAAAAGTCACGTACACCAAAAATGAGTGAAAGTGAAAATTCACTAGAACATTATGAAAATAGAATTTAAGAAGAGCTTGCAACGAAGGTATTGTTAAGACCTTTCGTTGCAATTTTAAAGATGTTAGTTTAGTCAGCTTCAGGTGGAGGTAGTAAAGTTAATAAAAGTGTTAAAATAATAAAAGTGTTCTTTTTTAACTCTAAAAGTAAAAAGTGTCTTTTAATTAATTAAATGATAACAAAAATTCAACACTAAAATAAAATTACTAAAACACTAAAATAAATAAAATTCCCAAAACAGCGGTATTTTGTCAAAAATTTGTTTTTTGTTTCATTAATTTTTGTAGCGGTTAGTGATGATTATTTGCAAAAACAAAACAAGAAATGGTAATCTTGTTCTTGCACACTAAGTCTTGCTCTTGCATAGGTGCATAAGATCTTGTTCTTGCAATACCTTTCTTGCTCTTGCTTGCAAGAATCTTGCAAAATGATACTTTTTAATCGAAGACAAATATCTTAAACTGCATATTAATTATGAAAACGAATAGAATTTGAACACTAATTGTATTTAAGTTACTTATTTTCCATATTTTCAATATCTTCAACAAAAAATTAATTATTATACACATTTAAAAAATCCGTATGCTACACGTACCAGGGTAGCATTCGATTTATACAAAAACCGAAATCAAAACCGAAACCGTAACTTGGAACCGGTATACCGTAACTTGGAACCGGTATACCAAAACCGTTTCGTTATAAAAACTTAAAACCGAAACCGAAACGCGGAAAAAATCGTAACCGAAATCGAAACCGTTATTCGTTTAGGTTTCAATCCTTGATATTAACTTTTCAAGATGATTTTTCAAAATATATGTGCTGCACATTCCAAAAGTATTAATAACCGACAATGGTTCGAATTTTGTTTCAAAATTATTTTCGGACACGTGTTAATTGTTAGGAATTAAAATTGCATATTACACCATATCATCCACAGGCCAACGGCTCTTTGGAAAGAAGCCATCGACCATTAGCAGAGTATTTACGAAGTTTTGCGAAAGAGGATGGGTCAAACTGGGACCAGTGGTTAAATTAAATACAGCAATGCATGTACACGATAATACAATGCATATATCCACCGGGCAAACGCCTTTCCGTACTTTATACGGTTACGATTTTGAAATGCCAACCAATCTTAAACGCAAATGCACACCAATATATAATACCGATGATAGCAACAAGCTATTAAAATAACAAATTCAACGCACACAAATATATAATACCAATATATAATACCGATGATAGCAACAAGCTATTAAAATAACAAATTCAACGCACACACGAAATCGTGCGATAAAATCAAGCCAGAGTTAAAGAAAAATCTAAGCAAAGCTATGATAACTCATTACACCCAATAACATTCAAAGTAGGCGATAAAATTTTAAGAATGAAATCAAAATAGGAAAAATTAATTTTGGAGGGGACCCTACGAGGTACTTTCAATAATGAGCCCTGTAACGACTATGATTTGTATCATTTCATAATAATTTGTTAAAAGCATACAACTGTATAGTTACGTAGAATTAAATAAACACTGACTGCAACAAACCAATAATTGTTAACATCATTGAAATAAAGTCAAATAGTTAGTGCAGGACAGAATAGCTAAGTATTACATTTTGTGAATGACTGGCATTGTTTCATGTACTAACGAATTTTCAATTCAATTCTATACATTTTTTTTTAAATGTAGACATTAAATAAATTATAAACATTAAAAAAAAAATAATTTTAAATGAATGATGAATAGCATTAAAAATGTACAAATAACAAAATCAAATTATTATTTGCGGTATGAATTTGCAAGATATAAAAATTAGGTTGTCATAAAAATTGCGATATGTCAGTACCTACCTCAATGGCATTTTAAACAAACAAGTTCATTGCACATAGAGCGCAATGCTCCCAGCTCATATTAATATAGAAGGCTTGGATATAGTCATATGCCCACCGATTAAATGCACTGCAGCACTTGACAGGCAAAAGCCACTAACGTACTGGGAATGAAATGAGATACGGTACTACAGCGATAAAACTGCCTAATATTTTTTATCATTAACGCAATTTTCATTAATAAAACTAAATATGTTAATGCAGATATGCCTGTTTAAAAAAAATAAAAAATCTAGCAAACTAACAAACGTTTAAATTCAAGATTACACGGTAATGAAAATAAATAAGTACAGTTGAGATGTACAAAATTAAATATTTAACAACTTAATATAGAAAATACATTTATGTAATGCTAAGAAATCGCGCGCGCTTATTTCCTAATTCTTAAAAAATTCTTAGTTAGTGCATGAGTAAATAGTAAAAAGTATTATTGAATATGACTATCATTTAACCATGTACTACTGGGATTCTAAATAAAATAATTTGCATTGCAATAATACAGAAACATATCTAAATATATGTTTCCAAACTAAATCATATAGTACATGTTAACACATATATTAACTATTATAACTATATAATGTATAATTATGGCCATAGCCTTAAAAATATGTATTAAGGGGTAAAATGAGAAATATTTATAAAAAACTATATAAAATGATTAAGGATTCCATTTAAATATGTAAAAAATTGAATTTCTGCCCTCTTTCTTTTTACGATTAGCAATAAAGAGCCAAATCAATATAATGATTACAATTGTCACACTGATCCCGATGTTGGCAGCCAACGAAGCAGTCAACATCACGCAGACATCAATTAATTATACAGGTTTATTCTTTGAGAAGACAACTGATGCTTTGTTCTACAATGATGAATGGGCGATAATAGCATAGATACAAACAAATACATAATTACGGCAAATACAATGTGCGAACAAATGAACATTAATGTAAACAGACCCAGCTTAAAAAGATCGTGTTTAGCAGCAACACGAGAAACCATGGCAATAATAGCCACGCTACAGAAAAATGAAGAAATAATTAAGCGCACAGTAAAGAGTAACCGACAAAAGAGATCACTCAATTTCATTGGCGAAGGACTCATCTGGGCTTTCGGACTGATGGACAATAATGAAAGAGATACCACCTATAAACAACTCAATAATATTGATGATAATGAACATAAAACATACGAATTTATGAAAAGACAAATTACGGTGATTTCATCAAATTATAACAAGATAGCAGAACCTTTACTGAATTCCTTGAAGGAAGACGAAAATCTGCAAAATGTGTTAAACATAACAATAAGAACACACAAATACATCAATGAAAAAATAAACCAACAAGTTAGTCATTTACTATTTATGATGGATACATTGAAAATTCAATCTACAATTAATGCCAACCTAATCGAAATTCAAGGGCAGCAGCTGATGAAAATGGGCTGATGGGCAATCAGATATGATCTATACAAGGGACGATTACACCCGACAATTATAGACCAGAGCGAGTTAGATGAAATGCTGACTAGCCTCACGTTAAGAGGAAAGGCGAAATGGTTCATTAAAAAATCATTTGAAATGCACCGTGCATCGACAGTAAAAGTTTTCCCAGACACAGACGGCCTAATAATAGTCATCAAGACACCACTGCCTGATGATATGTTGTTCACATTATATAGAATTTACCCAATACCCACAAAGATTAATGGAGAATGGGGTAAAACAACATATTACTACATATCGGAAGCTGAAGACCGGAGCAAGGGCAGCAGCTAAATGAAGCTTGTAACCTACGAATGAAGCTTGTAACCTACACGAATGAAGCTGTAACCTACACAACAAAGTAATGATACTGCCATACGAGTTTACAAATCAAAGCATTAGGAATATTACATAAAAGAAGGAAGAAGATACGGTTATGATAGAAAATCTACAAGGCAAATGGTCAACATTACCGTATTCAAATATATCACAAACACCGTTACCGATCTTGGTGTCAGATCATAACAAAATAAGATCAGTATTTAGAGATGGGCATCGGGATTTCGACTAAATATTATTACAATTAACTGATAACCAGGAACGAAAAAAAGCCAAAATGAAATAACGAACACCGCAACAAATGATGTAGAAGCAGCCAAGTCACAAAACATTGAACTGGTGTCACCCCACTCGGGTCATTGCGGAAATCAACAACGCAGAAACCAAACACCGCAACATCCACAGCAAGTCAACGAACGAAGTCAAATGAAATAGAAGCCAATACGTCAGAAACAACAACAACGCATCAAACTACTACCGCAGAACAGCAGCAGTCAGCAACGAAAACATCGGGACCAGGTTTTTATAATACATAATTCGAAATTACAACTATCAATTACTAACATCCATTAAGTATTAGATAAGTAAAGATCATAACTTCATAACTAATATAAACTCACTATTTTTTTTACTCTTAATTAAAAATAGAAATAAACGAAAGTTTTACCATATAATTTACACCACATAAAATAATTTTAGAAACACTCATAAAATATTGTAAAAGGAAAAACTATTATTCTTTTTAATAATAATTTTCTCTTTAGAAATAATTAAAATACAAAAGAAAAAAAAATATTATTCTTTTTAATAATAATAATTTTTTCTTACAATAAGGGGGGAGGTATGTTGTGTATAATAATTTTAGAGCTTACTGCCAAGGTTTAAAAAAACTGAAATGTTGCAATAGCAGTAGCAACTTCTGTGGCTGCGACTATTGAATATACAACAGCAGTCATAGCACATTTCTGAAAATTAAAACTATGACAGTCACCAGTAGTAATTAAAAATTAAAAAATGACCACTGCTGCTATTTAATTTTTACATTGTTACGACGACAGTTGATGTTCGGTTTTTGTGTGTGGATTTGGCAGTCAAACACAACTACCGATAGTCGTTGTTCGGTTGTTGCAAAATAGTCGACAGTCGTTTTTCGGGTTTGTGCAAACAACCATTAGCCGAGTAGTCGCCCATGGTTCGGTTGCTGCGAATTACTGTCGTAGTTCATATTCAGAAACGACAGCAATGGTTCGTGAATTGTTCAACGCACACACATGAACAGATGAAACTATCAGTTTATGTTGTTGTCATGTGTGCTTCCCATGTAATAACATGATCGAGTCGACGCTGCAGCGCCTGCGTATTTTTTTTTTATTATTTACTGTTTCATAGTATATAATGCATTTGTTATCTAAACATACACATTTTACTTTTAAATAAATATAACATTCAAATAATATATATTTATTGACGCTAAGCAACACTGAATACGCACGCGCTGCAGCGTCGACTCGATCATGTTATTACATGGCAAGCACACATGACAATAACATAAACTGATAGTTTCATCTGTTCATGTGTGTTGTTGCTATAGGTCTTACGCAGCCGCGTTGAACAATTCACGAACCATTGCTGTCGTTTCTGAATATTAACTACGACCAGTGTTCACATTTTACGAATAGAAAATATTGCAAAATGGAGTATATTTGATGTAAAAGGAGTAGAAAATTAAATATATGAGTAAATTTGATGGGAATGGAGTAGAAATATGCATAAGTGTATTAAATTCAACAAAATTTAAAGATATGTTACTTTTAACATTTTTATTCATTCCTGATTTTATGGATTTTCTATAATACTGATGTATACAAGGTTGTCTATTCTAGAGTTGGGGTATCTGGAACATCCAATGAAATACATGGTGTTTTCCAAATTCCCAAGTAACCACTTTGTGGCAACTTAAGTGGTACACTAAGAAAACAAGATGTTTATGAAAGTCTTGCTGCAAATATCAGTTTAAATTTACGCCTTGTAGCAAATATTCAAACATCCCATAACTTTCAATAAAGTTGCAGCAAAACTATTAATATTTTTTAAATATGACATATTTACAGATAGTTACGAGATGTTTGCAACAACAGCAATGACCATTTACAGTTGACTGATAGCAAACATCTTGAGTTCTTGGACATTTGCAACAAAACTGTTGAGTTATTTTGACATTTATTTGACTACTATAAAAAAGGAAAATGGCGTACTTTTTTCTCACGCTTGATTTATCTACAACAATTAAGTAAATCCAATGATTTAAAAAGTGTCAGCTCATCAAATAATACATTTTAATGGTAAAAGTGACAATAAAATTTCTCGGGATTGAAATTATCAACACGTGATGGAAAATATTTTTTTCAGAATTTACTTTGATGACATCAGCGCCGGGCCAACTTGGTTCTTCCGCGAAGAAGTCTTAAGTCGTTGTACAATTTTACCTTCGAATGATTTATAAAGACTATGGCGATGTATAAGCAGAATACTGTTTTAATTCTAGAATAAATAAAAATACATATGATTTATTTTCTTTCAATTCAATAAAAATAACTCCGCGAATTCTAATGAAATACCTTTTCCAAGTATTCATCAATTATCTTCCTATTTGTAAGATGTTTAATTGATGTTTTCTATAAATAATCGTAAATTTGAAAGATGGTTGCTAGCAATATTTATCGTATTTGACGGATGCTTGAGAGATGGTTGTCTCAAAGACGATCAAAATAATTTCTAAATAACTTGATATTTAGGACTGTGATATTTCTGGTAATCATCTTTGTTTTCTTAGTGTAGCCACACAACTGCTATTAAAGTGTTAGTCCCAAATCATGCAAAATATTCTTATTTGCCAGTCGAAAATCCTCGGAGCGAGGCTTAGTTGCCACAAATGTCGATTCATTAAAGTGTCGGTTCACCTATTTAGAACTTGAACTGTAATTTTAAATGTGGACCTTGTGTGGATTAAAAATATAAATAATAAAGATCGTACGCAGTGAATGTTTGTCGTGTAATAAAACTGCTCATAATGTGAAAAATATGCTATGGCATAATAATATTTACGAACAAACTAAAACTCGGCAAACTAGAACTTGTAACGACTCGTTTATTATAATTATTAATTGTTATTACTTGTATGCTAATGTACAAATTTAAATTATGTTAGCCTTTTATATATTGTTTCTATCAAAAATATTTAGTACTAGCTGGACCCGTGCACGACTCGTGCCAAGATTTTCTGAATTCAAAGATATGGAGCGATTTTATTAATATAAAAAACATTTTATTATTTATATGAGGGGTCCGTGCTTAGCTGTTAAAGTTTTTTTATTGGTTTTATAAATGTGGTAACCAAATAATTCTCCGCCAAAACAACTTTTCTCAAAGACAATTCTTTCTCAGACTGCGCCTCTCCGCAGAATTATTCCCAGTAGAAATCTTCCCCGTAAAATCCACATAGAACGCTTTTCCGTAGAATTTTCCAGGTAGAATTCATCCCGGTAGAATTGTTCCCGGTAGAATTCTTCCCCGTAGAATTCTTCCCCGTCGAGTTTTTCCCAGTAGAAGTTTTAGTGTGGTGGGTTTTAATGTAGTAAGTTTCGGTGTGGTAAGTTTCGGTGTGGTGAGTTTTGGAGTGGTGAGTTTAATTGTGGTTAGTTTTGGTGTGGTGAGTTTTAGTGTGGTGAGTTTTAGTGTGGTGAGTTTAAGTGTGGTGATTTTTAGTGTGGTGAGTTTTAGTGTGGTGAATTATAGTGTGGTGGGTTTTAGTGTGGTGAATTTTAATGTGGCGTGTTTTAGTGTGGCGTGTTTTAGTGTAGCGAGTTTTAGTGTGGTGAATTTTAGGGTGAATTTTATTGTGGTGAGTTTTAGTGTGATGAATTTTAATGTGATGAATTTTATTGTGGTGAGTTTTAGTGTAGTGAATTTTAGTGTAGTGAGTTTTAGTGTGGTTAATTATAGTGTGGTGGGTTTTAGTGTGGTGAATTTTAGTGCGGTGAGTTTTAGTGTGGTGAGTTTTAGTGTGGCGAAATTTGAGTGTAGTGAGTTTTAATGTGGTGAGTTTTAGTGTGGTGAGTTTTAGTGTGGTGAAATTTTAGTGTGGTGAGTTTAAGTGTAGTGAATTTTAGTGTGTTGAATTTTTGTGTGGTGAGTTTTAGTGTGGTGAGTTTTAGGGTGGTGAGTTTTAGTGTGGTGAGTTTTAGTGTGGTGAGTTTTAGTGTGGTGAGTTTTAGTGTGGTAGGTTTTAGTGTGGTGAATTTTAGTGCGGTGAGTTTTATTGTGGCGACATTTGAGTGTGGTGAGTTTTAGTGTGGTGAGTTTTAATGTGGTGAAATTTTAGTGTGGTTAGTTTTAGTGTGGTGAATTTTAGTGTAGTGAGTTTTAGTGTGATGAAATTTTAGTGTGGTGGATTTTAGTGTGGTGAGTTTTAGTGTTGTGAGTTTTAGTGTGGTGAGTTTTTGTGTGGTGAGTTTTAGTGTGGTGAGTTTTAGTGTGGTGAGTGTAAGTGTGGTGAGTGTAAATGTGGTGAGTTTTTGTGTGGTGAGTTTTAGTGTGGTGAATTATAGTGTGGTGAATTATAGTGTGGTGGGTTTTAGTGTGGTGAATTTAAGGGTGAATTTTAGTGTGGTGAGTTTTAGTTTGTTTAGTTTTAGTGTGGTGAGTTTGTTTTTCTTTTTCTTTCCTTTTTTAGTTTTTCATTTAGTTTGGATAGTGGTTTTATGTGATTGGTTTTGTTTTTGTATTTTTGCTTTTGTTTTGTGTTGTGCTTTTTTGTTTTTAATTTTTTTTTGTATTTGAGTTTTTTGTTTCATGTTCGTAGCTGGTGAAAGTGCCGAGTTATATCGTATTGAAAGTTTAGGTTGTATAGGAGGTGTCACGCCTCTTTGTCCAATCCCGCCCATATATAGCCTATCATTCCTTCCAGACCATACTGCATCTGTGGTAAAAATTTCAAGAAAATCGGATCAGCCGTGTAGACGGAGAAGCGGAACAAACGTGATTGCTTTTGTTTTTGTATTTTTTCTTTTGTTTTGTTTTGTGCTTTTGCTTTTTCTGTTTTAAAATTTTTTTTTTGTATTTGAGTTTTTTGTTTCATGTTCGTAGCTGGTGGTAGTGCCGAGTTATATCGTATTGAAAGTTATGGTTGTATGAGAGGTGCCACGCCTCTTTGTCCAATCCCGCCCATATATAGCCTATCATTCCTTCCAGACCATACCGCATCTGTGGTAAAAATTTCAAGAAAATCGGATCAGCCGTTTAGACGGAGAAGCGGAACAAACGTACAAACGAACAAACAGATTTATTATATTAATAGGATAACGAAAAATATTTTTATATTCATTCAAATAGAATCATCAAAGCGAGCAGTTCGCTTAAATAAAAAATTATTTTTTTACATTTTGAAATAAATATATCGTTTTATTTCGACGCCCAAGTAGCGTTGCTTTATAAACTCTAATTTAACAAACGGTTCAAGTTTTCGGGTTAAAGCTTATATTCTACCCTCTCCAATTTTAACGCGCACGTAAAAAATGCAATTTGTGAACATTGTTTTTATTATTTCTTATTCCGACTGTCCTTTTTTACAACCCAACGTTCCATGGACATATGTAGTGGATATAATAAATATTTTGTGTATAATGTATACATTTATACCATTTTAAAGTTAATTAGCTATATTATTTATAAACATGTTCCTTTCAGCTTCTTCATTATATACATGCATATTATGCCACGTCATAACAACAAAGTTAGCTCCACGCATTATCGTATATTTTCCATTATCAGAATGTATGACTTATATATCACAGCATTGTGACATATTATTGCGTATGTTCCATACATGTTCTTAGCCACCGCTTAACAAGTAATATTACTAGTTTGCAACACTGGTGTTAGATGTAACTTAAAAGGTACATATTTGCCACAAAAGTTTGTGGCAATTGCTGAGCCGTGGTTACTTAGGTTAATTATAACTTCTACAATTTAATGACCATGGAAAAAATATTACAACGACTGTCGGCTTTTTTGCAACAACCGACCAACGACTATCGGTAGTTGTGTTTGACTGCCAAATCCACACACAAAAACCGAACATCAACTGTCGACGTAACAGTGTAAAAATGAAATAGCAGCAGCAGCAGTGGTCATTTTTTAATTTTGAATTACTACTGAATTATTACTGCTGTCGTGTTTGAAATAGTCGCATAGTGTGAAAATGTGAAAATTGTGACAGCACAGAATAGTCATATTTTCGTTGCTTTTGCTATTGTGTTGGTAGCAATTTAAACCCTGCTTACTGCTAACATATAAGCTACTGTTGTGTATCATAATAGTAGAGCTTAAAGCTAACTTACGATTCACAATATAATTTTAACCAGTATATTTTTCATGATGGCATATTTTTAGGGTTAAGAATGATGCATGTTAAACACAGACAGCATTTAATTGTACGCCCACAATAAATAGGTCACTCTGATCAAACAAACAAATGCTGATTTAGTTATTTTAGCCTATGAGCCAATTCGTAATGTTGACTAAGGTATTTTAGCATGATGAAAGTACTCAATTTATTGTGAAATTATAAGAATACGAGGTGTTATGTAGAAGTTAAGTATAGACTAAAAATGAATTGTTTCCGATAAGCTGAAGTGTCTAGTCGATTGTTTTAAATAATGAAAAACAGGAAAAAGGACTTGGTAAGTATAAAAGGATCAAGGAAGTTAAAGTCAAGTAAGGACTTTAACATACAACAACTGCCTCGACCCCGCCAAAAAGTTTGTCTTGAGACATTTTGATATAGAACTCCAAATATTTAAAACTCGAATTGTGTATTCTTCAGAATCTTTGTCAAAATACAATGGTGCATATCCGTAGACAATTTAAAGTCAACTTAAAAATAAAAGTGTACCTTCTGTTTTGGACAATTTTAAACAAGATTAAAATGTCAAAATGCTGATTTTTGAATTATAGTGTGGTGGGTTTTAGTGTGGTGAATTTTAATGTGGCGTGTTTTAGTGTGGCGTGTTTTAGTGTAGCGAGTTTTAGTGTGGTGAATTTTAGGGTGAATTTTATTGTGGTGAGTTTTAGTGTGATGAATTTTAATGTGATGAATTTTATTGTGGTGAGTTTTAGTGTAGTGAATTTTTAGTGTAGTGAGTTTTAGTGTGGTTAATTATAGTGTGGTGGGTTTTAGTGTGGTGAATTTTAGTGCGGTGAGTTTTAGTGTGGTGAGTTTTAGTGTGGCGAAATTTGAGTGTAGTGAGTTTTAATGTGGTGAGTTTTAGTGTGGTGAGTTTTAGTGTGGTGAAATTTTAGTGTGGTGAGTTTAAGTGTAGCGAATTTTAGTGTGTTGAATTTTTGTGTGGTGAGTTTTAGTGTGGTGAGTTTTAGTGTGGTGAGTTTTAGTGTGGTGAGTTTTAATGTGGTGAAATTTTTGTGTGGTGAGTTTTAGTGTGGTGAATTTTAGTGTAGTGAGTTTTAGTGTGATGAAATTTTAGTGTGGTGGATTTTAGTGTGGTGAATTTTAGTGTGTTGAATTTTTGTGTGGTGAGTTTAAGTGTGGTGAGTTTTAGTGTTGTGAGTTTTAGTGTGGTGAGTTTTTGTGTGGTGAGTTTTAGTGTGGTGAGTTTTAGTGTGGTGAGTGTAAGTGTGGTGAGTGTAAGTGTGGTGAGTTTTTGTGTGGTGAGTTTTAGTGTGGTGAATTATAGTGTGGTGGGTTTTAGTGTGGTGAATTTAAGGGTGAATTTTAGTGTGATGAGTTTTAGTTTGGTTAGTTTTAGTGTGGTGAGTTTGTTTTTCTTTCCTTTTTTAGTTTTTCATTTAGTTTGGATAGTGGTTTTATGTGATTGGTTTTGTTTTTGTATTTTTGCTTTTGTTTTGTGTTGTGCTTTTTTGTTTTTAATTTTTTTTGTATTTGAGTTTTTTGTTTCATGTTCGTAGCTGGTGAAAGTGCCGAGTTATATCGTATTGAAAGTTTAGGTTGTATAGGAGGTGTCACGCCTCTTTGTCCAATCCCGCCCATATATAGCCTATCATTCCTTCCAGACCATACTGCATCTGTGGTAAAAATTTCAAGAAAATCGGATCAGCCGTGTAGACGGAGAAGCGGAACAAACGTGATTGCTTTTGTTTTTGTATTTTTCTTTTGTTTTGTTTTGTGCTTTTGCTTTTTCTGTTTTTAAATTTTTTTTTTTGTATTTGAGTTTTTTGTTTCATGTTCGTAGCTGGTGGTAGTGCCGAGTTATATCGTATTGAAAGTTATGGTTGTATGAGAGGTGCCACGCCTCTTTGTCCAATCCCGCCCATATATAGCCTATCATTCCTTCCAGACCATACCGCATCTGTGGTAAAAATTTCAAGAAAATCGGATCAGCCGTTTAGACGGAGAAGCTGAACAAACGTACAAACGTACAAACGAACAAACAGATTTATTATATTAATAGGATAACGAAAAATATTTTTATATTCATTCAAATAGAATCATCAAAGCGAGCAGTTCGCTTAAATAAAAAATTATTTTTTTACATTTTGAAATAAATATATCGTTTCATTTCGACGCCCAAGTAGCGTTGCTTTATAAACTCTAATTTAACAAACGGTTCAAGTTTTCGGGTTAAAGCTTATATTCTACCCTCTCCAATTTTAACGCGCACGTAAAAAATGCAATTTGTGAACATTGTTTTTATTATTTCTTATTCCGACTGTCCTTTTTTACAACCCAACGTTCCATGGACATATGTAGTGGATATAATAAATATTTTGTGTATAATGTATACATTTATACCATTTTAAAGTTAATTAGCTATATTATTTATAAACATGTTCCTTTCAGCTTCTTCATTATATACATGCATATTATGCCACGTCATAACAACAAAGTTAGCTCCACGCATTATCGTATATTTTCCATTATCACAGCATTGTGACATATTATTGCGTATGTTCCATACATGTTCTTAGCCACCGCTTAACAACTAATATTACTAGCTTGCAACACTGGTGTTAGATGTAACTTAAAAGGTACATATTTGCCACAAAAGTTTGTGGCAATTGCTGAGCCGTGGTTACTTAGGTTAATTATAACTTCTACAATTTAATGACCATGGAAACAATATTACAACGACTGTCGGCTTTTTTGCAACAACCGACCAACGACTATCGGTAGTTGTGTTTGACTGCCAAATCCACACACAAAAACCGAACATCAACTGTCGACGTAACAGTGTAAAAATGAAATAGCAGCAGCAGCAGTGGTCATTTTTTAATTTTGAATTACTACTGAATTATTACTGCTGTCGTGTTTGAAATAGTCGCATAGTGTGAAAATGTGAAAATTGTGACAGCACAGAATAGTCATATTTTCGTTGCTTTTGCTATTGTGTTGGTAGCAATTTAAACCCTGCTTACTGCTAACATATAAGCTACTGTTGTGTATCATAATAGTAGAGCTTAAAGCTAACTTACGATTCACAATATAATTTTAACCAGTATATTTTTCTTGATGGCATATTTTTAGGGTTAAGAATGATGCATGTTAAACACAGACAGCATTTAATTGTACGCCCACAATAAATAGGTCACTCTGATCAAACAAACAAATGCTGATTTAGTTATTTTAGCCTATGAGCCAATTCGTAATGTTGACTAAGGTATTTTAGCATGATGAAAGTACTCAATTTATTGTGAAATTATAAGAATACGAGGTGTTATGTAGAAGTTAAGTATAGACTAAAAATGAATTGTTTCCGATAAGCTGAAGTGTCTAGTCGATTGTTTTAAATAATGAAAAACAGGAAAAAGGACTAGGTAAGTATAAAAGGATCAAGGAAGTTAAAGTTAAGTAAGGACTTTAACATACAACAACTGCCTCGACCCTGCCAAAAAGTTTGTCTTGAGACATTTTGATATAGAACTCCAAATATTTAAAACTCGAATTGTGTATTCTTCAGAATCTTTGTCAAAATACAATGGTGCATTTCCGTAGACAATTTAAAGTCAACTTAAAAATAAAAGTGTACCTTCTGTTTTGGACAATTTTAAACAAGATTAAAATGTCAAAAAGCTGATTTTAATTTAAAATTTATTTTGAAAGTTTGCAAAATTTAAAAAAGCGAACAATCAAATATTAATTTACAGAATATTAGTAATCTGAATATAGCTAGTAATTTTATACAAAGGCGCAATGTAGAGAGAAAAGCTCCAAAAAGCGTAAACTATTCAAATAACAATCAAATTTTATCGAATTTTATATGATTATTTATATGAACTGATAACCGTAGCGATTAGGATTTGTAATTATGTTTATTAGTACTTCATTAATAATCAGGCCTTCAAAGGCCACTAATTGATTATATTGTTATATATTTCGAGTAGACTAACCTAATAAAAAATAACTTTAATTAAATTTTAAAAAATAAGAGAAAAAAAAATATTGCATTCCCTAACATTATCCAAACAAATAAAGAATTAATTATTTTATTATTAGCGACGAAAAATATCATAAATTAAGAAATCAATGACTTAACAACAAGGAGAGCAGAAAATAGTAATCCTAAGGTCTAAAACTACTAGGAGATAGTACTAGTTTCTACTATTACAGCGCATGTATTCTATTAATTTTATTTGTTTTTGATTAGACAAATTTGTTCCCGAGTAAACCTCTAAACCGTATGTTATAATAGACATAAGTAGAGCTATGTAAAAAAAATAAAAATTAAAATGAAATGCTGATTGTTGAGAAAAAATATTTAATTATTTATCAAAATGACGACGAAATTTAGAAGTAAATAAGTAACGCTGCAACTCTTTTTTATATTTTCTAGAAGTGGCCCAACAGTTAATTATAATATTTCGTTTTTATTTGAACACTGTAGAGACTCTACAGCCTATACGAACTTGCTGCAACACAACTACAGTAATTGACAAAAATTAAACTTGGTGCAGTTTTTGCTGCTTGCCTACTCGTTGCTTTGTGCAGAACAGAATTCGCATTTTGTTCATTATACAAAGTAAAGTTAGCTAAGCACAAACTGCATACAAGAGCGCTGATGAGGAATCTTGGCTGCTTCCGAAGCTTGGCTGTCGGCCAACAAATGTTTGTTTTTTTTTTGTCAATTACTGTTGTTGTTTTTTGAACCATTGCAAAATACATATTGCATTTGGTAGACCTAGAGCCCGACAAATTAGTTTTTGCATTTCGTAGGGAAGGAAGCGCCGCAGCCGACATTTTTATACCCTACACCTATGAGGTACAGAGTATATTAACTTTGTGCATATATTGTAACGCCCCTTAGAAGGCGTGTCCGGTATGGAAAAGTATATATATTATTGACCAGCATCACTACTCGAGTCCGTTTAGCCATGTCCGTCTTGCTGTCCGAATACAGAAAAACTTTAGAAATACTGGTCAGAATGCGATGAAATTTCGTCTCAATATATTTTGGCCAAAAGTAGGAACTGAGTTTGAAAATGAGCCAAATCGGTCAACGGACACGCCCACCTCCCATACATGTCACTTTTATGTAACTCTATAGGAACTAATAACTCGAAAAGTATTGAAGATATAGTTATAAAATTTTAAACATATTGTTATAATTCACCTAAAAATATGTGGTCCAAAAATGGGCGTGATCCGCCAACATTTTTTTTTCATTTGTGGAAATTTGATCCGTAAATTAATAAAATCAAATCTAGGAAATATTAGACTTACAAAATGTTAAATATAGGCGTGATCTTTTATATAAATTTGTTAATTTATGGTGATATAAGACGTAAATTTATGATATGTGAATAATATTCTGAGAGTGGGGAGGTTCAGCATAATTACAAACTTTAAAATTAGGGTATGCAAATAAATATCCCACATTAATATCCTCACCAAAGGTGTAGGGTATTCCATAGTCGGGCCCGACCGACTATAAAAATCCGCCCCATGTGACCGAACTAACCCATGTGACCTAACTTTCCCAACTCGTTTTTTTTGAAAATATTAAATATTTTATTTTTTAAAACATAAATACAAAAGTGTATAATAGACTCCTGAGTAAATTTCTTTTCGTTTGGATACCTATACTTGTATCTATATTATTCGTGTATAAAATTAACTCAGTTGTTCAAACTAAAAACGGTCCTGAGGTCACTGGGGTTATCGGACCATGAAGATAATTACATATTAATCGTGAGATCAATACCTTTCATTTCAGTACCTACATGTTCATATAGGTAGGTGTATAAGTTTTCGATTTATTTAGGGTACCACAAGTCTGACCGTGCCCTACTTTAGTCTGAGACCAAAACAGAGGGGATCGTTTAAAGAAAAAAATATTTCACTTCATCCGCTTGTGTTAAGTTCAGCCAATTTGTTTGTTTGGAGATTTTTGAGATTTTTTGGTAGGAGTAACGACGTGTTTCCATATATATCAAAAATAATAATTAATTTTGTTTTTTATAAAAATGTTTTTAAAATAAAAAAAAAATGGTACGCTTTGTTTTACAGTGCCATCATTTCTTACAATGACTTTTTACATATAAATTTGAAAATAATAATTACTTTTGGTCTCTGAATTTTGGAAGTTATACCCTTTGTAAAGAAAATTCAATTTGTGTATCATATTAAAGGTGATCAATACCGACATCGCGTTTGTAAACTACTTCAGATATACACAATGTTGTTTTAATGATTATTTTTACTTTTCAAGTCAGCATATTTCAGAAACCATAAATACAAAATATTCGATTTTGATTTTTTTTTTTTAAGTACAACATTTGTACCAAGTTTGACGTTTCACCTATTTTTTGTACCATTTATTCAAGAAGTAAAAGGTAATAGTTACTAGTATAGACATAGTTATTATATATTTATTAGTATAGACAATTTAAAAAATCAACTTTTGATAATTTATTCTATACAAAAAAGGTCAAAAAAGTCTAATTTATTATTAAAGTTGACTTAAAATTGTCTATTGTCTAATTGTCTAATTATGCGCATATAATGTTGAAATTCGATTTAATATTGATACCCCGTGACAAAATTTATGTAATTTTTCAGGAATATTTAGGGCATATTTCCGGCCAACACACAGATAAATGGATTATTTTGGGAAGTGTATAGCAGATTGTAAAGTTTTGTGGGTTTTAATGGCAGATTCACGCAAATTTTGGGATCGGGCAGAAAACAGAGAGCTTGTGTTACAAACTCCACCTTTATCTGTTTAAAATACGTCGAAAAAATGTATCTAAACAGCCTCGACCCTGCCAAAAATTTTGTCTTGAGACATTTTGATATAGAACTCAAAATATTTAAAACTCGAATTGTGTATTCTTCAGAATCTTTGTCAAAATACAAAATCAAAATACCGTAGATTTAAAGTCAATTTAAAGTCAACTTAAAAATAAAGTGCACCCTCTGTTTTGGACAGTTTTAACAAATATTAAAATGTCAAAAAGCTAATTTTAATTTAAAGTTTGAAAATTGCAAAATTAAAAAAACGAACAATTAATATAGTTAGTAATTTTTATACAAAGGCGCAATGTAGAGAGAAAAGATCCAAAAAGCGTAAACTATTGAAATAACAATCAAAATTAAAACAGCGCATAACTATCCGAATTTTATCGCAAAATTACCAAAACAAACACAAAATGGAAACGACGCATATTTACAAAAGGAGAAAAACCTCAGTAAATTAAGCTAATTTGTTCAATTTTGTGTTCATTTTTTTTTTTTTGAAATTTAGCGCTTTTCTCAATAGTTTACGCTCTTTTAAATAGATCCAAAAATTCTGAATATTAGGCGCATTTTGTATTTTTTGTATTTTTTGAAGATTTTGCGCCTTTCTCTATATTTTGCGTTCTTTTAGAAATGCGAAAAATTTCTGTAAATTAGAATCCTTTTCCATTTTTTAATGTTTTGAAAATTTTGCGCCCTTCTGTAGAGACGCAAAAATTTGGTAAATTAGACGCATTTGCAATTTTATGCTTTTTTGAAAATTTTGCGTCTTTCTCTATACCTTATGCCCTTCTGTAGAGGCGCAAACATTTTGTAAACTAGGCACATTGGAAATTTTATTCTTTTTAAAAATTTTGCGCCTTTCTCAATGTTTTACGCCCTTCTGTAGAGACGCGAAGTTTTGGTAAATTACGCGCATTTGCAATTTTATGCTTTTTTGAACATTTTGTGCCCTTCTGTAGAGGCGAAAAAATTTTGTAAACTAGACGCATTTGCAATTTTATTCTTTATTAAAAATTTTGCGCATTTCTCTATATTTTGCGCCATTCTGTAGAGGCGAAAAAATTTTGTAAATTATGCGCATTTGCAATTTTATAGAAGTAAAACAAAACAAAAAGTGGTCGGGGTAGGTCTAACTGGTTTAAGACCCCCCTTGCTAGATCCCACAAAAATACCTCACCCCGCAAATTACGCTAGAGCGAACATCGGAAAAAAATATATCACTACCAAAAATACTGGTAACGGGTCCCTTAGAATCGATGTCCAGCTTGTATAGATCATCGTCAGCATCTTTATTTTATGCGTGATCTTCGAACGATCGTCTGGCCAACGTAGTGGCGGATAGAGAAAATTTTACATAATTATTTTTTTTTTATAAAAGTTCGTAAAAAAAATGAACACGTTAGTGCGAACAAATTAAAAAAAAAAAAAATAATAAAAGGCGGAAAATTTAAAGAAAAAATAATCAAGAAAAATTCAAGAAAAAAAAATGTTTATATAAATTAAGTTTAAACTTTATCTAAATTAAAGGTAATACGCTATTATTATTACGCTATTTTTAAATAATAATTAAAAATAGTACAAAAAAAATTAGAAAAAATGAGTTTAATATAAAATTTAAAATAAGTTAAATAAAAATAATGAACAATTTTAAAAAATAATAAATCATAAATTGAAGTGGTGAAAAAAATATCGCCCTCAGGGGGATGAGTAAAATAATGTGTCAAATAGAAAAAAAAGAAAAAAAAATCTAATTGGATGTAAGATCCAGTGTTTAAAAGAAAAAAAATCAAATTATTACAGAAAGAAAATAAATATGAAAAATGAAGAAAAAAACCTAATGTGTTTATGAAGAAGTGAAAAGAAAAATATAAAAATTAAAGTTAAAAATAATAATATGCATATATATTTAAATATTAATATATATTTTTAAAAATAAAATGTTTTTTTTTTAAACATTATTATGCACAACAATTACTGATGGTTGGGTAATTTTGGTACAACCACCCCCCTCCCACACACCCTCAACGCAAGAAAAGCCTTTCGTCAGATAGTGGATGTGTTGGTAAGTTTTGTTTGATATTATTGAACATTTTTAATTTTTGCGTAAAAATAATGAAATTTCACTCTACGAAGTGAAGAGAGTATAATTCGAAGAATGTTAATTAACGCTATGTATGATCTGATCTGTTAATGCACCAATGCTCACATACTGTGCTCTCTCTCTCTTTGTGGAGACTTTATTATGAACACTCACACTAAATTAGAGACTCTGTCTAATCTTCTTCGGCTTTCATTGCCACTAATTTTTTTTTATTTAGTTTGGTTGTTTTCATTCTCATTCTTCTTCTTGTTCTTTTGCTTATATTAATTTTTGTTTTTCGTTATGCTTATTGCTGCGAAGTTACACATTAATTTTTGTTTAATGTTCTGCAATGCATACGTGGCATGCGCAGCCAAATTGCTATGTCAATTGTCATAATTTTATGGTTTTTAATTATTTTTTTTTATAATATATTTAAATTTATTTAATAGTAATATATTTTGATAATAATAATTTGATATTTTTCAACACATTTTTATTATATTATATATATTAGACAAACATAAATCCCTTCCCTTATAAATTCCCCACCACTGCATAACAATAATAAAAAAGATACAAATATCTCTTTTAAAAAACTAAAAGCAAAAAAATAACTCCGTATAACAAAAAAAAAAAATAAGATACTGAATTAAACATTAAATTATATCAATAAAATCATTTATATACTACCGCCAAAGGAAGGTTACTACCCATATGATAGTCTATTGTTATTTAGCTATAAGAATAAATTTAATCATGAATAATTTAATTACTTTACCATTTAAAAAACATATTACAAAATATAAAGTTTATAATTTTGAAAATGAAAATCTTGTATTGTTGCTTTTGAGAAGAATAGTGTAATCATTATGATATAAATTTAATGAATTTCCCTTGGGTAATGGGCTGCGTTAAACAAAAATAATATTTGGGATTCTATAAAATAAAATAATATCGTGCTACTATAGAATCATGGTTGGGTGGGTGTTGATGCACATATCTCCTTATCTGTGAGATACAAAACGTTTTTATATGAATAATCTTGCCGCTCTTTTGTTTTTTTTGATAGATTATATACCATGTAGTTTTTATTTTGCTGTTTTAGTTACCGAACACATGGTCTGCATGGCCTTAACCACGGTATGTAGCATTAGAAATTCTAGGAAAATAGACTGGGAATTATATAAATCTAGACTCAAAACCAATCTAGATCGAATCAGTACCTGCAGAATAGCTAAGCACCACCTGGAACTAAAAAACATGGTCACAAAAATACCATGCTATAAACGATGCATATACATACAGCTGTATACATAAAAGGGTATCCAGACTACGGGAAACGCCGTGGTGAAGCAGTATGCTAGAAAACCTGAGAACTAGTGTGCGTAGACTTTCTAACAAGACGAAACGAACTGGGAACTGGCAAGCATATACTACCTTAGTGAATACATACAATAAGGAAATCAGGAATGCAAAAAGGATAAGCTTTCAAAACTTTTGCGAGAACATTACTAGTACATCAGCTGTATAAGGCAATGGCAAAAGTAAATCCAAAAACATTGCTATCACTATAAAGAGAAGATGGTAGCTATACCGAGAATGAGGAGCAAAACATGTCACTATTGCTCAAATTTTTGCAGGAAGCATGGAGAATACTCGAGAACATGAATCAGAAAGTAGTACTGTACCCAGGAGAGAGGACTCGGAAATAGCTAATAAGATATTCACGGAGCAAAGAATAGATTGAGCAATACATCAACCCTTTAAATCTCCGGGTGTAGATGAAATATTTCCAGTCCTGGTACACCTGATAAGAATAACAAGAAGCAGTTTAACACTTGGTTATATACCAAGCAGTTGGAGGATGGCTAAGGTGATATTTTTACAAAAAGATACTCTGTGCGACAGACTGAAATCGGGTATTAGAATGACAAAGGAGTGGTGTGTCTCCGTAGGACTAAATCTTAATCCTACAAAGACTACCATAATACCCTTTACCAGAAAGTGAATCCTAAATCTAAAACCAATTAGATTAGAAGGAACTGAAATAGATATAAAATAAGGAAGAGGTAAAATTTCTAGGAGTAATTCTAGACAGCAAACTCTTATGGAAGAAGCAGGAACAAGAAGTAATACTGAAAACAACCCGCGCTATCATGATAAGTAGATCCATAGCTGGGAAAAATTTGGGATGTACACCCAAGATAACGCGATGGATGTATACGATAATAATTCGACTTATCGTAATGTACGGTGTGATAATATTATATCTCACTACGACAAAGAAATCTTTAGAGAAAGTCCAAAGATTGGCCTGTGTGTGCATAACAGGAGCCATGTCCCTCTGCAGCACTGGAGGTACTCCTAGAAATAGAATCACTTCACCTGTTCTTACAAGGGGTAGTAAAATGAGCACTGTATCGCATGGAAAACGAAGACAATGCAAGAGGGATGGGAGTCAGGGATACTAGTATTCCAGCCGAACATCCCTCAATCCCAACCTTGAAGGACCATAAGATTAAAAGATTCAATTTCGTGAAGAAATTCACTACGAAACTTATGACATAAAAAAGCATATGATCACATGGTTTCAGAGTTGTTAAAGAATGCATTCTTTAATTCTTTTGTACTCAAATGAATGGGAATTCAAAATGAATGCATTCATTTTTGTCAAAAGAATGGGAATTCAAACGCTTGAATTCCCAATCAGATGGCCTTCAAAATGAATGCATTCATCAAAGAATGCATTCATTTCAGTCTGAATTCTTTTTTGGCAAAAAAGAATTAAAAAAACAATGAATGCATTCATTTTTTGGCATTCATTTGTTTTTGTAGTTAGTCAGAAAAATATTAAAGTCGTAAAATCTCGCATTTTCCGGAATTTTTGTTGTTATTGACATTTTAATGAAAATATATCATTGCTATTGGAAAATTATGAGAGTATATTTTATTAAAATCTGCGTTTTCACAAATATGTGAACAATTACAATGAATTGGACAACTTTGTGGCAAACATTTTCGGGAATTATTGGGTCGTGGGACTAGAAGCTCTTATTTGTCAGCGACACACATACGGCAAATTCCATGAAACTCACATTTCGTATTTTGAAGCAGCGCAGCGTCAACAGTGTTGGTGTTGCGCATTTTTGTTTAGTAGCGAAGTACTAAAAAGAAAGTACTTAATATACTAATTATGTATATAATGGCATTTATTAAACAATTTAAATAAATTTATTTATTGTATTTATTAATCTAAAATTGTGCGTACGTATAGTGTTTTAAAAAAGAATACAAAATTGTCAAATTAAATTACATGTCAACTGGCTTATTTTTTTTAATTTCTTATTGGCAAATAATAAACACATTTTAATAATTATTATTGATTGATTGATTTAAGGAGGGGGGAAACCCCCTCTGTGCATCGCACAGAGTACACCTAGGCCATAAAGTAGACCCGTTGTGACCCCTCGGATCATGAGTCGTCTGTAATATGTTGTAGCTGTTATGCTACTCAGTGGAGTTTAGAAATTCAGTGGATTTGACAAATGTTCTCTGTACTTTTCAGTCCAAGCTTCCCAGTTGTTTCAATGATGAAATAAGCGGAGCTCCAAAGTGGATGAATCTAAGTCTGGCAAATGCCGGGCAGTGACACAAGTAGCTCATTATGGCCCGTGAGGATGCCTGTGTATTGTTTTAACTCCTTTTTATTAAGCGTTAGAATTTTGTTTGTTTTGGATTTGTTCGGGGGGCCCCATAGCCATTTAGTTGCTTGGCCCACGCTCGATTCTTCCCATGATTTTTTGTGAAGTCGATAAGCCCATGAGCTCATCTCGTTTATAAAATTGGAAAGGTCTGCCGGTTATGACTGAGATTGTGTCCATTTCTGATCCATTTCTCGCCACTCAGGATTTCACCTTGTCCGTGGATAAAGCTCTAATGGCAGCTTGGCTATATGAGAAAATTTTAATGCACTTGTCTACACAGTGAGTGCTTTGTATAAATTTAGCCCCTTCTGTTATAGCCACTACTCCCGACTGAAAGACGGAGTTGTGGTCATGCAGACGAAGGCTTTCTTTTGCAGAAAAGGCTTCACAGAAAAAGCCAGTGTAGAGGTGGATCCCCGGATTGCTAGACAATACCTGACCGTTGTCCCATTCCTCCCTAGTCGGGAAAGCGAACTTTGCGGCGGTATGATTGGTTTCCTCCGGGATGCGGTCGCAGTTCCAATTACCTGTAAAAACAGTATTAGGAATTGAGTTAATTATGGTTTGGTGATTGGTTAATGTCTCGGAATTGAGTCATCCCCCAAGGATGTTTAGTCGAGCCGCTGCGATCGCGGCCTCATATTTAACTTGAATTTGTATTGGGCGTATGTTTTGAATAGTCTCAATTGCTTTGGTCGAAGTGGTAGACATCCCACCTGAAATGCCGAGACAACACGCCCGTTGCACTTTCTCGAGTGGTTTGATGTTACATTTTCGTCCCAAAGCTGTCCACCATACAAGTGACGTATTGGTCGTACAACGCTGGTGGAAATCCAGTGGGTCATCTTTGGTCGAAGTCCCCATGTAGGACCAATACATCTTCTGCAGGTTGCCCAAACCCTAACGGCTTTTGTGGCTCTGCTAGCTATTTGAGCCTTCCAGTTAAGTTTAGAATCCAGGATTACTCCAAGGTACTTGACTTGACCTGTAAGTGCCAGTATCTCTCTGTTTACCTGTGGAAGAGGATAGCTAGGTAGCTTCCTTTTTCTAGTAAAGAGACAGATTTCAGTTTTTTGGGGGTTTATATTTAATTCCCTAGATGATGACCATTCAGCCGAGATATCCAAGGCTTCTTGGATTCGTCTAGAAGGGAGAAGAGGATGTGTCCCCGAAGCAAGGATGGCGATGTCGTCTGCATAGCAGACAGCATGTAAACCAGCCTCGGTTAGTCTTCTTAGGAGACTGTTTATGGTGACAACCCAGAGTAGCGGTGAGAGAATGCCACCCTGTGGGGTACCGCGAAACACCCTTCCCCTTAGGGTAATATTGCCCTGCTGACAAGTGATGGATCTGTTGCACAACATATGACGTACCCAGTGTAAAATAGCCGGGTCTACGTCAAAGGAGGCAAGGGACGAGATCAGTGTGTCAGTGTGAACGTTATTAAATGCAGTCCTTTTAGGTCCATAGACCTTTCAATTTTGTTAACTGGATAGACGGACGTCCAGGAGATCCACTGCCCGTTGTAGTAGGGCTGGGAAAACTCCATCTTGTCCTGGGGCTTTATATGGCTGGAAGCTATGAATTGCCGTCCTTACCATATCGATGGTGATGGCTAAGTTGTGGGAGTATTGAGAAGTTTCCCATAGCCTCGCGTCATCTGAGTTGACGAAACAGTTTGGGAAGTGCTCCTCCATTAGAATCTTTAAAGAGTCCTCAGAGTTACCTGCTCTAACCCCCTGCCTGTCTATCAGGAGTTCCGGTTGGGAGTGGGTTTTCGAAAGGAATTTCTTAATTCTTGCGGTTTTTGTAACACAATCAATTTGTGCACAGAAGAGTCTCCATGGCCCTCTTTTTGCGGAGCGCATATTCTTTTTGTACACTGAGTTTTTGGTAGTAGAGATCCCAATGCTCTGTAGTATTTAATCTTTTAGCTTTATTGAAAAGTCTCCGAGTATCCTTCTTAGGGTTTTCAAAGCCCCTGTCATCCAAGCCCCTGTCATCCAAGGACTCTCGGGTGCGAAGAGGGCAAGCCTCTTCGAATGCTCATATAAGGATATTTGTTATTGTTTTGACCTCCCCGTCAATGTTATATTTAGAACTTAAAGGGGGTGCGGGAGATACGTCTAACGCATTCTTTAAAAGTCTTCTGAATAGAGCCCACTTAGTTTTCGATTTGTTGCGAAACATAGGTGGGGGAATGTTAGAAATAGATAGTTTAAAACAGACGTATCTATGATCCGAGAAGGAATGTCTGCTAGAGACATGCCAGTCTTGGACCATGTCAAGTATGTTTTTAGAGCAAAGAGTTAGGTCAAGTACTTCACTTCTGACTCTAGTGATGAATGTGGCAGAGCAACCAACGTTTAGGGTCAGAAGATCATACGCATTAATAAATTCAAATAGGGCGTGTCCCCGAGCATTACAGTCGGAGCTTCCCCATGTTGTATAATTATTAAGGGTGTGTGCGAATAAATTGAATAAATTGCTGACTAAGCTAAACTTTGTCGGTAATGCAGCGTTTACTTTTCAATTTAGCTAACTATCGAGCAAACTAAATTCAAACATCAAACAGACATATGATAATCGTTTTATTAGGGACTTTAACAATTACCGCTTACTGGCTGGCGATCGATTTAAAACACGTACAATTTAGTTTAATCAGCAATTTAGTCGAAATCTAAATATGAACCAGTTGGGAAGGTTAGATCACATGGGAAATTTTAAAGTAGGTGTTATTATGATAGTTAGGATTATCAAAATTATAGTCGGTCTAAGCCGACTATAAATACCCTACACATATGTGTGGTTAGCATTAAAAGTGGTATATAGGTCACCAGCATAAACGAATCCTGAAAATAACTACAAACTTTCAAAAGTATTTCCATTCATTTGATACCCATATTTACAAATGGGTAGGTGTACCGAATTTCGATTTTTTTTCGTAAAAGTATTTTCCTGCAACAAATCACATTCGCCGTTTTCGTTTTGTCTTTTGTAGCTAGAAATATCCAAAAATGACACAGTATACTTGGGGAAAAACTGTATTAAAAAATGTAATGCCCTTTAGCATGATAGTGGCGATATGTATATATTTTAATTACGCAAAAACAAAATATTACTTTATACATAATTAGTAATAATTTTTAGTACTTTGCTAATAAACAAAAATGCGCAACATCAACACTGTTGACGCTGCGCTGCTTCAAAATACGAAATTTGAGTTTCACGGATTTGCCGTATGTGTATCGCTGACAAATAAGAGCTTCTAGTCCCACGATCCCATAATTCCCGAAAATGTTTGCCACAAAGTTGTCCAATTCATTGTAATTGTATTTTTGAAAACGCAGATTTTAATAAAATATACTCTCATAATTTTCCAATAGCAATGATATATTTTCATTAAAATGTCAATAACAACAAAAATTCCGGAAAATGTGGAATTTTACGACTTTAATATTGTAACCCTTATTCTTCTGACAAATTACAAAAACAAATGAATGCCAAAAAATGAATGCATTCATTGTTTTTTGAATTCTTTTTTGCCAAAAAAGAATTCAGACTGAAATGAATGCATGAATGAATTGATGAATGCATTCATTTTGAAGGCAATCTGATTGGGAATTCAAGCGTTTGAATTCCCATTCTTTTGACAAAAATGAATGCATTTATTATGAATTCCCATTCTTTTCAATTTTTTAGATGAATGCATTCCCAAGAGAATGCATTCTTTAACAACTCTGCATGGTTTACAGATGGTTAGTAACTGATGAAGGAACTGGAGCAGGAGTATACGGGCCCCGAACCAAATACTTCGAATGCATGGGTAAAATGACCAGCATCAATCAAAATATACGCTAATGACAGGTACATCCAGTTCAATCTCGAAGGAAATTACTACAATAAGAACATACAAGTCCCAACAGACAGCCAGACGGCCAATATGGGAATGCCTAGGTAAAATAAACAAACTAGGAATGACAAACAAAGTCACCATACTTTGGGTCCCTGGCCACAACGGAATATAAGCTAATCAGCTAGCCTGGAAAGTGTCCGAGACAAAACTCAGATCCTATTCTGTGGGATCGGAGACAGTATAATCAAAAAGATATTGCGAGAAGAAAAATCAACAATACGAGAAGAACTATGGTTGGGGCTACCAAAGCTACGACAATCAAAGAAACTTATTGGGACATACTTAAAAGATTCAAAGAATGTATTTAATTAACAAAGAACAATTTGAGCATCTTGACTGAATTTCTTACAGGTCATTGCAGACTGGGAGAACATTACCTGGATGTGCATCTATGCTCATTGGAACATTTTCATCCAAAAAAGTTCCAATGATGCACCTGGATGTGAATCTATGTTCATTGGAACAGGTGCATTCAAAAAAGTTCCAATGACGCACCTGGATGTGAATTGGAACAGTTTCGGTCAAAAAAGTTCCAATGACGCACCTGGATGTGAATATATGCCCATTGGAACAGTTTCATCAAAGAAAAAAAGTTCAAATGACGCACCTGGATGTGGATCTAAGCCCATTGGATCCGGTGCATCGAAAAAGGTTCCAATGACTTACCTGGATGTGCATATATGCCCATTGGAACAGTTTTATCAAAAAAAAGTTCCAATGACACACATGAATCTATGCTGGATTATGGATCTATGATCATTGGAACTGTTTCGTCCAAAAAAAGTTCCAATGACGCACCTGATGTGCATCTAAGCCCATTGGAGCATGTGCATCCAAAAACGTTTCAATGACGTACCTGGATGTGAATCTATGCCCATTGGAACAGTTTCATAAAAAAAAAAAAGTTCAAATGACGCACCTGGATTTGGATCTAATTCCATTGGAACAGGTGGATTAAAAAAAGTTCCAATTACGCACCTGGATGTGAATCTATGCGCATTCGAATCGTTTCATCCAAAAAAGTTCCAATGACGCACCTGTGAATATACACCCCTTCCAATACAGTGGCATGATAAATTGATAATATCTTGATAATGGATTACTCTTAATGTAATGAAATTTAAAAAAATGTAATTATTACTTTTTATTCCTCAATTTTTCAAAATGTAATTTTAATTGAAAAAATACAAGTACAAGCAATTGTAATTGAAAAAAAAGTTCATGTAATTGTAATTGCTCGTGTATTTAATTACAAAATGTAATTGATACTGCACAACGTTCTCAAATGTTACCGTAACGTTTTACCTTTGAAAAAATATATTTTTTTCATTTCTTTTTTTCTACGATTTGCGTAGGAGAACGAAGAAGATATCACCCACATTGTACTTACTGGACATACCAATCGAGGTCGTAAAAAAACAACAATAAAATAAAATAATTAAACTTATTGAGTGGGAAAACATAAATGTAATCGTAAAGCAATATACTTACTTTTTATGCCACTGTCTGATATCATTATAAACTCGTATTTTGCAGCTTTATAGCCAGAATTCATGTTATTTATTTTGGGATTGACTCCAACATTGCTACCACCAATAAATAGCTTCGTTTCAATATGCGGGTATTTAGCAATAAGGCTCTGAACTAATTTTACAGCTGGGTCAGTTTTATCTTCAATGCAAAAAAGCAGTTCGTACTGAAACAATATATATATATATATATATATATATATATATATATATATATATATATATATATATATATATATATATATACATATATACATATATACATATATACATATATACATATATACATATATACATATATACATATATACATATATACATATATACATATATACATATATACATATATACATATATACATATATACATATATACATATATACATATATACATATATACATATATACATATATACATATATACATATATACATATATACATATATACATATATACATATATACATATATACATATATACATATATACATATATACATATATACATATATACATATATACATATATACATATATACATATATACATATATACATATATACATATATACATATATACATATATACATATATACATATATACATATATACATATATACATATATACATATATACATATATACATATATACATATATACATATATACATATATACATATATACATATATACATATATACATATATACATATATACATATATACATATATACATATATACATATATACATATATACATATATACATATATACATATATACATATATACATATATACATATATACATATATACATATATACATATATACATATATACATATATACATATATACATATATACATATATACATATATACATATATACATATATACATATATACATATATACATATATACATATATACATATATACATATATACATATATACATATATACATATATACATATATACATATATACATATATACATATATACATATATACATATATACATATATACATATATACATATATACATATATACATATATACATATATACATATATACATATATACATATATACATATATACATATATACATATATACATATATACATATATACATATATACATATATACATATATACATATATACATATATACATATATACATATATACATATATACATATATACATATATACATATATACATATATAACTGTCCATTGATATATATATATATATATAATTACATTTTTTTAGCTTTATCTTCAATGTATATATATATATATATATATATATATATATATATATATATATATATATATATATATATATATATATATATATATATATATATATATATATATATATATATATATATATATATATATATATATATTTATATACAATACATATATATATATATATATATATTTATATACATATATATTTATATACAATATATATATATATATATATTTATATACAATATATATATATATATATATATATATATATATATATATATATATATATATATATATATATATATACAATATATATATATATATATATATATATATATATATAAATATATATATATATATATTTTATATATATATATATATATATATATATATATATATATATATATATATATATATATATATATATATATATTTATATACAATATATATATATATATCAATTGACAGTTTAATATAAACTTACCACTGGATATTGCATTGTAAAGAATGTCTCGAGATTATGTTCTAAATTAGGATCGACACCCATCAGTGGCTTTAATATCGAAACCTTTGGTAGTGGTGTTTCTTCCGGATACTTGCAAGATTTTTTTTGTAGTTTATAATAACTGAAATTATATAAAAACGTAGTTAAATAAAAATATATTAATTTAATTTACTATTTGTATTTAGAACTCAATATATTCGATAGTATAATTTTTGGATATCGTACACACAGAAAACTTATTTGTTGACTTCAACTTGCGAATTATTCGGTACCAACTGGTAAATTATGTATTATCACCCTGTATATCATTGTGTATTCCAGATACACCCCATATTCGTAACATTTTTTTCCATGAAATGAACCAAAGAATCAGTGCACAAAATATTTGAATCCTGAAGCGCACCACCCTGTATATATAAAACTATATATTACTTATAATCTTCACAGGCTTATCGACATACTTAGCAGTAAAAACGTTAATAAAAAAATAAATTTATATTTTATTTATTTTTACATGTATTCGTCATAATGTATCATATCAAAATATATTTTTAAAATACGCAAATAACTACCAAAACGTACAGTTCATGGCATAAAAATTGAATTACAATAAAGTATGCCACGTGTTCAATTTATTTTTATGTTAATTATATTTATTGGATATTTAAGAGAAGTTATCGACACATTTTAAATATGTAGGAAGATGGCGAAAATGGGTGTGAACTATCTAAGAAAAGTATATGTAAAAATCGGCGAATAAATTATTTATGGTCGAATCGAAAGTTATTCAACTTTAATAAGATCTAACTATTAACGATTTTAAATGGGCTAAAAACAGAAAATCGCGATGCGCGACCTCTAAAGGTTTTTAGATTTGACCAACAATTTTTATGAATTACTTTTTTAACGTGCTCAAACTTTTTTAGGGGTCCCATGTATGTTGGATCCCGGCAGAGTATAGGCTATATCTCAGTGAGTTTGGTGGACTAGGCGTGGCACCTCCCATATAACCCAAAAAATTGAAAACACAATATATCAGCAATTAGGATAGCAAATTTAATAAAATTTTGGTCAGCGTTGTATTTAACCATTCTAAACGGTCTACCGGAATGTGGGCGGGATTGGACCACTGGGCGTGGCACCCCCCATAGAAGGTACATTTTGCAGATGTTGTATGTGAACAGTTATTATAGTAATATCAAGATATTTCACACCAGGGTATCAACCACCACAATTTTTTACTCACCACACCGAAATACACCACATCAAAATTCACCACAGCGAAACTCACCACACCAAAATTCACCACTCTAAAACTCACCACTCTAAAATTCACTACACTACGGGAAAGCTTTCTACGGAGATGAATATAACGGGGAAGATATAAATAATAATTATTTATAAAATCACTCCATATCCTTGCATTCACAAAATGTATATATATATATATACATATATATATATATATATATATATATATATATATATATATATATATATATATATATATATATATTTATATATTATTTATATATATATTATTTATATATATTATTTATATATATTATTTATATATATTATTTATATATATTATTTATATATATTATTTATATATATTATTTATATATATTATTTATATATATATTTATATATATTTATATATATATATATTTGTTAATAGGCCCAAACACGCAAAGAAAAATTATATGTATATATATATATATATATATATATATATATATATATATACATATATATATATATACATATACTTTTTCTTTGCGTGTTTGCGCCTATTAAGTGAAGCTAAAATAAAATAATGTAAGTGTCTACGCCTCCTAACCATCTACTGGAAACTGCCAAAATTCGCATCGGTTGGGTCCGGTGTCGAATACGTGAGAAAGTGTCTCCGAGAAGATGCTTTAAATGTCTAGATTTTGGTCACACAGCGTCCAATTGCAGAAGCCAATTTCACCACTCTAAAAAATGTCTACGATGTGGTGATACTGGGCACAAAAAAAAAACGTGCACAGAAAGCCCAGTGTGTATGCTTTGTTGTAGTGTAACTACTAACACCAATAGCGACCATATAACAGGATGCGCAGTTTGTCCATACTACCAAAAAGCGCCCCGTTTACTAAGAGCTGGAAAATGAGAATCCTCCAACTTAACCTTAACCATTGTCAGGCAGCTCAAGAGCTGCTAAAAGAGAGCGTCCGTGATATAAGTGTCGACATCGCAATCCTTAGTGAGCAATATCGCAAGGTTGATTCTCCAAGCTGGGTATCTGACTGTTCAAATACTTCAGCAATTTGGTCAGTCAACAATTTAATGCCGCAGAATCCAACAGCAGTACATTGTGGATTAACCCCAGCCACAGTTTCAGGAATTCAGCTTTATAGCTGTTATATCCCACCGAGATACACTATAGCAGAATTCGAAACCATTGTTGACAACATAGTCTCAGATGCGATTGATAGAAACCCCGCATTAATTGCAGGTGATTTTAACGCATGGGCTACCGATTGGGATTGTCCCTGTACAAATAAAAGAGGACGGATACACTTGAAGCATTTTCGGTGCTTGGTATGGTATGGATGAACACAGGAAATGAACAAACTTTCAGTAGGGGTGATAGGGGATCAATTATTGACATAACCTTCACCTGTAGCAGCGTTGCAGGGCGAGTTAACTGGAGCTTGTCTGATCAATACACACACAGTGATCACTGTGTTATAACTATAGAACTAGCAATTGAGCAACCATCCGTACTTGTCAATATGAGCTCTTCAAAGCTAGTTGGCTGGAAGGTCAACACCCTTGATAAAGCTTTATTCCAAACTGCAATAGAAGATGTGAATCTGCTTGGCCCACCCGAAGCAATGGCGGGACAATTCGTGAACGAAATTTCCCGTGCATGCGATACGTCAATGGTGAAAAGGAAGCACAAGCAACCAGTCTATTGGTGGAATAGAGAGATAGCTGAACTGCGTTCAGATTGTGTACGAGCCAGGCGACAATATGCGAGAACGGGAGGTAGACCGGAAAACGATTGTCATCACCAAGCCTTTAAATCTAAGAGGAAATCTCTCAAGTTAGCGATACGCAGAAGTAAGAGAAGATGTTTCGTTGAAATTTGTAATGACCTTCAAGATAACCAGTGGGGACTTGCCTACAAATTGGTAACAAAGAAACTTAAATGCTTAAATCCGTCAGCACCTACAAAGCAATCAGCACTTAATGGTATTGTAGAACACCTTTTCCCTATTGGGAGACCAACTTCCTGGGACCAAAACGCTAGCGAGAATATATATAACTACCCTCTAGTGACAAATGCTGAAATCGAAGATGCAATCATAAAATTTAAGGATAAAAAAGACCCAGGACTGGACGGTATCCCAAATCTGGTCTATCAGATATCCAATTTGGCTTCAGAAAAGTCAAATCAACTGACGATGTAATCAACGTCGTTGTGGAAACTGCTACCAGGGCAATCGAAGGAAAGTGCTGGAAAAATGGCACAAAAGAATACTGCGTGGTTGTAACTCTGGATACAAAAAATGCCATTAATACTGCGTATTGGGAAGTTATTGTGAACACTCTTATGCGATTGAGCACTCGATATTTATTGGCCATAATAAGGGATTATTTCCGAAACAAAGTTTTGATATACCTCAAGTAACCACTTTGTGGCAACTTAAGTGGTAGCCACACAGTTGCCATTAAAGTGTTTGTTCAAAATCATGCGAAATATACTTATTTGCCACCCAATTGTCAGTCAAAAAGCCCCGTTTAAGTTTCGGTTCACCTATTTGGAACTTGAACCGTAATTTTAACTTAACTGTAATTTATGTGTACATTAAAAATAAAAATAATAAAGATCCTACGCAGTGCCATTAACGTGAATGTTTGTCCTGGAAAAAAAAATAAAAAATATACATGGCATAATAATAGAAGTCTTTACGAACAGAGTTTTCGACAAACTACAACTCTAATTTAACAAACGGTTCAAGTTTTCGGGTTAATGCTTATATTCTACCCCCTCTAATTTTTACGCGCACACAAAAAAATGCAATTTGTGAAAATTTATTAAAATTGTGAGTTTCTTTATTTTTTATATTACGCATTTGCGGATGTATATTTTTACGACACAACTGTTTATAAACATATGTAGTGAATGTTATAAATATGTCGTGTATAATAATATACATTTATTAAATTTTAAATTAATTAGTTACATTATATATATATATATATATATATATATATATATATATATATATATATATATATATATATATATATATATATATATATATATATATATATACCGAGCTTTGACCCTGACCCCCTCCAATTTGTTTCATATTTTAATATGATGTTATTATTGATCAATGACGTTTAAATTTCATTTTCAGTCTGGGCCACTTCTTTACTGCAAGTATTTTATCTTCATCGGTATGCACTCCTTCCGTGGTAACTCGATGACCCAGATACTTCACTTCTTTTTTGAAAAGTGAGCATTTCTTTAAGCAAAGTTGTAGACCACACATTTCAATCGATGGAATACTTCCTCTAGATTTCTTAGATGTTCGTTGAAATGCTTGCCCATAACAATTATGCCATTAAGGTACAAGCATGTTTTCTAGTGTTAATCTTTTAATACGTGCTCCATTATCCGCTCGAATGTTGCTGGGGCATTGCATAGTCCAAACGTCATTACCAAAAATTGCCATAGCCCATCTCCAGTACTGAGTGCGGTCATCTTTCGATTTTTCTTTTCGATTTCTACTTGCCAGTAATCGTTTGCAATTCCAACGTGGAAAACCACTTAGCATTAGAAAGTGTATCCAAGGTGTCATCGATTCTGGGCAATGGATAACTATCTTTCTTGGTGACATAATTAAGTTTTCGGTAATCAACGCAACACCGAGTACTTCCGTCCTTCTTTTTCACCAATACTACTACCATGGACTCTCAGATGGTTCCACCACGCCATTTGTGTGCATTTCTTCAACCAAATGTGATACTTCCTCTCTTTTCGCAAGAGGTACCCTTCTTGGTGTTTGACGAATTGGGTTAGAATAACCAGTGTCTATTCGATGTTTTACAATGGCAGTTCTGGCATCCTTTTGGCCCTTTTCAGCAAATATACACCGATATTTATCAATTAGCTTTTGCACTTGAGTCTTTTCTTTGGCAGCCAAATCCTTCGTCCACTCATTTATAAACCTGTGAGTAGATTGTTTGATAATTTGCGGTGTACCTAGTCCCTTGATGGATTTGACTTTCAATTTATAATTGATGATGCCTCTTGACACTGGCCTATCACTCTTCCCTTTATGAATAATTTTGACGAGTTTTCCAAATTGAGAACTCTTATAGGTACAATTTTAACTTTCGCTGACTCAACAAGTGTTCTTCCTACAACTATGTTACTTTTATACAGCTCATCGTTTGCTTCAATAACCCACAACTTGCACAATCTCCATTTAATTTCGCCCAAACAATTGCTTTAGAATTAGGTGGTATTTTTCTATTTTTATGAGCAATAACTTGTTAAATTTTCGGGCTCTGGTCACAATCAATGTTTAATTGGATCTCCGTGTAGCATAACTCAAAATTTTCTTGTTAAATCTAGAGTGAAATCGTTCCTTATCATGAAGTCCATGCCAAGTATTATTTCGTCTACTATTTCCGCAACTATAAAATCATGCTCAACTGTCGAAGTATCAATCCTGTTTTTCTTGGTAATCTTTACTTTGATAAGGGCCTCTTCACCTGTTTGCTGTTTGCAATCTTATTCCTATAAGCGGCTCTACTTCGTCCTTAACAAGGTTACTTCTTATTATTGAGTGTGAAGCTCCCGTAAACAAAGTTACCATATATGCTGAACAATCAATGAGTCCTTCGACAGTTAAGCTATTTGGTTTCGAGCAATTTGTGAAATGGAGATTCTGGGGCAATCGGTTATGGGAATTAAATCGTGCCCCGCAGAACTGACTCGTTTTAGTTTAAAGATTGATTAAAATACACGTTATTTTGGACATGATCCTGTCTTTCTTCATGACTGAGTTCATCTGCAGATTGATATATTGAGCGCTTGCGTTTTTTACTACAGTCACGTACCATATGCCCATACGTATCACAGTTGTAGCATTTACCTTTAAATTGAGTATCACGGTTAGCAGTAGTGTGTTCGGATTTATTGCATGATTTAACCGCTTGGCACACTACGTGAAATAAGTCATCGTTCACCACATCAATTCTACGCGCTTTTGGAGCCGGTCGGCAAAACGCATTCGCTGTCTCCTGTGTTAGAGCTGTGGTCACCCTTTCCGTAAATGTTACCTTGGGCGCAGTCACTGTCACACGTTTTTTCTGTCGCATGTTTTGTCTCGCGTATGCCATCAACGAACGCATCTATCTTGCACTTTTCTATAAAATCACTCGTTGAATCTGCATACGACAAATGCGCAAGCTTCTCGACGTCCGCTGCATACGCCTGCAATGTTTCACCATTTCTTTGCATTCGGCCCTTTAGTTCCATTCTGTAGATCTTCTTCACGTGATCACTGCCATATTTGCGCTGTTTCTATCACTTTCTGGAACAGTCTGCAAAACTTTTAGCTACACGATAAGTGCGGCTACGCTGTCTTCATTGTTCCATCGATTACTTACAGCCGTGTTCTCAAATTGCAGCTTGAAAATGTTGAACGCTGTGGTTCCATCGTAAATCGGCGATTTTAGCCTTTTACCACTAACAACATGCTGTGTAGGTCCATTTATCTTGAACACGTGAAAATCTTTCTGTATTTCCTGGATTTCTTTGTCTATACCATTTTCTAATTTTTGAATTATATCATCAACATCATTCATATGCGCATCAAATTCATTTACTTTGCCATGGAGTGTATTAGAAACTTCAAGAAGTTGCTTCGAATGTTCCTGCATCTTATCCACATTATTATTTGATGTTTGTTGGTTCTTGAAATTGTTTTGAATTTTTTAGAAGTTCATGCTGCATGTCTAATTTGAGCTGATTGGAATTTTCTTGAAGTTTCTGTTCAATTTTGTTGGGATTTTCTTGAAATTGTTGTTGTAAAGCTCCGAGCAACTGACTCATATCAAAGACTGAACTTGTTCTTCTGTTCCAGATTTTTCGATGACGCTGTTGTAGCTTCCACTTCAAATTCGTGCTCTGTGAGATTAATGCCTTGAAACTGAAATTCCTCCATTAAGCGTTTTGCAGCTCTACTATCCTACAAGCAGTTGGAAGACCACGATTCGCCAGCTCCTTCTTTGGCTGGTCGACTTTAAGTTGTTCAAAATTAACCATGTTGTATCACAATCTCTCTTTTTCGCACATTGCTCAGTACGCTGAATGATCTTCCGTCTCCTTCTAACACATTGCTTATTGTTGAATGCTTGCACTATGGGGAAAATTACATCTTTTCGTAACACTGCATCCCACCTAAATATGTTCGTCCCGAACAGATGTTAATCCTCTCTCTCTCTCTATACGGCGCCAACTTTTCTAAATGCACCACTTTCATTTTTCGTCTAACGCCTGCAGTATTCTGGATCCGATACACTACATCATTAATTCTATTAATTATCTTATATGGTCCTTCCCAGTGTGTATGTAGCTTAGGGGATAATGGGTTGTAGAGCAAAAAAAGTTCTCCTTCCGTAAATCCCTCTGAATTTGTGCGCAAGTCGTATCTGTCCTTAATCTTATCACTCGCAAATTGTGTACGCTACCTTACAAACTGATGCACTTCGTTCATTTCTTCACTTTTCTGGAAACATAATCGTGAACAGAAATTCCAGTTGAGAGACTCGCACCAAACTTTAAATCCGCAGGTAATCTTAAGTCTGTACCAAAAATAATTTTAGATGGTGAAGCTGCTGTGGTATCATTAACCGCCGTTCGATAAGCAATGAAGAATAGTGGTATGTGTGTATCCCAATGTTTTAGATTTTTATCAACCGCTTTTCAAAGATACTCTTCCAAGTCCGATTGAATCTCTCCACCATGCCATCAGATTGCAATGGCGTTGTTCGTGTTTTGTGTATGTTGAGAACTTTGCATACTTCTTTAAATACAGCAGACTCAAAATTTCTTCCTTTATCAGAATGAAATTCCAACGGTACTCCAAAACGGCTTACACAGTTGTTAACTAATGCATCCGCAACTGTTGTGGCTTCTTGATTCGGCATGGGATACACTTCAGGCCACTTACTGAAGTAGTCAATGACGACAAGCACATACTTATTACCCGCATCACTGATTGGAAATGGACCGGTGACATCCATGGCGATACGTTCGAATGGTGCTCCCACGTTGTACTGATTCATCCTGCCGCGACTTCTGACTGTTGGTCCTTTTGCTGATACACATTACGGGCAACTGCGAATCCAATCAGCGACCGACTCTTGGCATCCAACCCAATAAAAACGTTTCTTTACTTTTCCTACCGTTTTATTCATGCCCAAATGACCTCCACTAGATCCAACATGGTATTACGCTAATATCTCTTTTACTTTTGACTTGGGAACAATAATCAAACTTCGAGCGGATGTGCCATCTCCACTTTCCCATACACGATAGAAGTAACCGTCTTCAAGTTTTAAGCTCTGCCACTGTACCCAGTACGCTTTAGTTATTGGGCTATCGGAAGCTATCTCTTCCCATGATGGCTTTCTTTGCTGTTCCTTGAACATCATGATTTTTGTAAGATCAGGAGCACTCTTTTGATCGATTTGAATTTGTTCCGGAGTACATTTTTCATCGGGTAAAACATTTAGCAGACGAATGTCAATTATGTTTTCTTTTCCTTCTGCTCTTAAACAATGTCTGCATTCAAGTTTACAAGGACGCCGTGACAGAGCATCTGCATTTCCATGATGACCTCCTTTAAGATGGTCAATGGTGAAATCGTAGCTCTGTAATCGCTCTATCCATCGCGCAATTTGGCCTTCTAGGTCTTTGAACTAAAGTAACCATCTCAGTGCTGCGTGATCGGTTCTCAAGTCAAACTGTTGTCCGTATACATATTTGTGGAAATTCTTCACACTTTCGATTACAGCAAGAAGCTCCCTCCTGGTGACACAGTAATTTCGCTCAGGCTTGGACCAGGTTTTACTGTAGTATGCGATAACTTTTTCTTTGTTCATTGATCACTTGAGAGAGAACTCCGCCTATTCCGTATCCATTTGCATCCGTATCAAGTATAAATTTCTCACTTGGAATCAGAGCTCTCGATTACCCGGGTACCCGGGCTACCCGGGTTTTTCGAGCTACCCGGGTAATACCCGGGTTGTTCAAATACTCGAAAAACCCGGGTATTAAATGTTCGAGCTACCCCGGTAATTTGTTCGTTCGTTTGTTCGAGCTATTCGAGTAGCTCGATTGCTCGTTCGTTGTTCGAGTAGCTCGATTGCTCGATCGTTGTTCGAGCTTCGAGTAGCTCGTTCGTTCGTTCGTTTGTTCGATTGACGATTGTTCATTTGATCGCTTGTTAATTTGTCTGTCCGTTCGTTTGCTTGATGTGGGAGTTGGTCGGAAGTGGTTGGAAAAATGTAGGTGGACAAAAGTGGGTGGGTGGGCAAAAGTGGGTGGAAAGTGATAAAAAGATCACATTGATCACTTGAGAGAGAACTCCGCCTATTCCGTATCCATTTGCATCCGTATCAAGTTTTTGGGTCATAAATGGGTTTTTGACCCCCTTTGGGGGGACCTGGACCACTCCAAATGGTACCATTAGCCTTCTAATGATGTCCGCTATCGATTTCCGAGATAAAAATTTTTGGATCATAAATGGGTTTTTGACCCCCTTTTGGGGTCATGGACCACTCCAAAGTGTACCAATAGCATTCTAATAGTGTCCGCTATCGATTTCTGAAATAAAAATTTTTGGGTCATAAATGGGTTTTTGACCCCCTTTTGGGGGTCAGGGACCACTCCAAAGGGTACCATTAGTCTTCTAATGAGGTTCGCTATCCATTTCCGCAATAAAAATTTGTTGGTTTTTGACCCCCTTTTGGGGGTCAGGGACCACTGAGAGTGGTACCATTCGATTTCCCTTGATGTCTGCTACCGATTTCTGCAATAAAAATTTTTTCGGTCTTTTTATCACTTTCCGCCCACTTTTGCCCACCCACCCACTTTTGTCCACCTTCATTTTTCCAACCACTTCCGACCAACTCCCACATCAAGCAAACGAACGGACAGACAAATTAACAAGCGATCAAATGAACAATCGTCAATCGAACAAACGAACGAACGAACAAGCTACTCGAAGCTCGAACAACGATCGAGCTACTCGAACAACGAACGAGCCATCGAGCTACTCGAACAAACGAGCTACTCGAATAGCTCGAACAAACGAACGAACCAACTACCCGGGTTTTGCGAACTACCCGGGTAGCTCGAACATTTAATACCCGGGTTTTTCGAGTATTGAAATCGAGATGAAATCGAGAGCTCTGCTTGGAATTGGATATGCAAGAATTGGTGCCGAGCACAGTAGATCTTTTAATTTCAAAAACGCCCTTTCTTGATCATCGTTGTTGACAAGAAAGAACCGCGCATTTTAATGGGGCGGTTCTTTCTTGTCAACTCATGAAGACTGCTGGCAACATTGGCAAAACCTGGAACAAATTGTCTGTAGTATGTACAGAGCACCAAGAAACTTCGTAGGTCAAGTAGATTTTGCAAGTATTTTATCTTCATCGGTATGCACTCCTTCCGTGGTAACTCGATGACCCAAATACTAGACTTCTTTCTTGAAAAGTGAGCATTCGTTTGGATAAATTTATAGACCAGCTCTTTTCAATCGAAGGAATACTTCCTCTAGAATTCTTAAATGTTCGTTGAAAAGCTTGCCCATAACAATTATGTCATCAAGGTATACTAGGCATGTTTTCCAGTGTAAACCTTTTAATAAGTGCTCCATTAACCGCTAATGTTACTGGGGCATTGCATAGTGCAAAAGGCATTACCAAAAATTGCCATAGTCCATCTCCAGTACTGAATGCGGTCTTCTCTCGATCTCTCTTATCGATTTCCACTTAGCATTAGATAGTGTATCCAAGGTGTCATCGATTCTGGGCAATGGATAACTATCTTTATTGGTGACATCATTAAGTTTTCGGTAATATTTCGCAGAACCGAGTACTTCCGTCCTTCTTTTTCACCAATACTACTGCTGAACTCCATGGACTCTCAGATGGTTCCACCGTGTGAATGTCGTGATGTCGTGTGAATTTCTTCAACCAAATGTGATACTTCCTCTCTTTTCGCAAATGGTACCCTTCTTGCTGTTTGACGAATTGGGGTAGAATCACCAGTGTCCATTCGATGTTTTACAATGGCAGTTCTGCTTCTTATTATTGAGTGTGAAGCTCCCGTATACAATGTTACCATATATGCTGTACAATCAATGAGTCCATCGACAGTTAAGCTATTTGGATTTCGAGCAATTTGTGAAATGGAGATTCTGGGGCAATCGGTTATGGGAGTCAGATCGTGCTCCGCAGAACTGACTCGTTTTAGTTTAAAGATTAATTAAAATTTACCTTATTTTGAACATGCAGCTGCAATTTGAGAACACGGCTGTAAGTAATCGATGGAACAATGAGGACAGCGTAGCCGCACTTATAGTGGCGCTAAATGGAGACGCAGCCGAAGTATTGCAGACTGTTCCAGAAAGTGATAGAAACAGTTATTTAGCGGTTATGGGTGCACTGCACCGCAAATATGGCAGTGATCACATGAAGAAGATCTACAGAATGGAACTTAAGGGCTGAATGCAAAGAAATGGTGAAACATTGCAGGCGTATGTAGCGGACGACGAGAGGCTTGCGCATTTGTCGTATGCAAATTTCGCGAGTGATTTCATAGAAAAGTGCAAGATCGAAGCGTTTATTGATGGCATATGTGATCTGGTGACAAAGCGTGCAACAGAGATTATGCCCAAGGTAACATTTACAGAAACCGTAACCACAGCACTTACAATGGAGACCGCAAATACGTTGTGTCGACCAGTTTTCGAGGCCCGTAGAATATGGAAAGCGATGACTTACTTCAAGTAGTGTGCCAAGCGGTTAAAGCATGCAATAAATCCGAACACACAGGTGCAAACCGTGAAGCCCATATTAAAGGTAAATGTTACAACTATAGGCACATGACACGTAGCTGTCGTAAAAAACGCAAGCGCTCAATAACTCAATCCACAGAGGAACCCAGATGTGACGAACTTCAGGATTATGTCGAAAATAACAATTTTAAACAATCTTTAAACTAAAACGATTCAGTTCTGCGGGACACGATCTGACTCCCATAGCCTATTGCCCCAAAATCTCCATTTCACAAATTGCTCGAAAACCGAATAGTTTAACTGTCGAAGGAATCATTGATTGTATATCATATATGGTAACACTGGATACGGGAGCTTCACACTCAATAATAAAAAGTAACCTTGTTAGGGACGAAGTAGAGCCGCTTATAGGAATAAGATTACAAACAGTTACCGGTGAATCAGAGGAAAGATTACTAAGAAAATCACGATTGGTGATTTTGTAGTGGCAGAGATAGGAGACGAAGTAATACTTGGCATGGACTTTATGATAAGGAATGGTTTCACATTAGATTTAACAAGAAAAATTTTGAGTTATGCCGACACGGAGATCCAACTAAACATTGATTGTGACCAGAGCCCGAAAATTAAACAAGTTATTGCTCATAAAAGTAGAAAAATAGCAACTAATTCTAAAGCAATTGTTTGAGAGAAATTAAATGGAGATTGTGCAAGTTGTGGGTTATTGAAGCAAACGATGAGCTGTATAAAAGTAACATAGTTGTAGGAAGAACACTTGTTGAGGCGGCGAAAGACACAAAATCGTCAAAAGTAATCAAGATGGGCACAGTGATAGGCCAGTGTCAAGAGGCATCAGTGATTATAAATTGCGAGTCAAATTCATCAAGGGTACACCGCAAATAAACAAACAATCTACTCACAAGTTTATAAATGAGTGGACAAAGGATTTGGCTGCCAAAGAAAAGAGTCAAGTGCAAAAGCTAATTGATAAATATCGGTATATATTTGATTAAAAGGGCCAAAAGGATGGGAGAACTGCCATTTTAAAACATCAAATAGACACTGGTAATTCTAATCCAATTCGTCAAGCACCAAGAAGGGTACCTCTTGCGAAAAGAGAGGAAGTATCACATTTAGTTGAAGAAATGTACAACAATGGCGTGGTGAAACCATCTGAGAGTCCACGGAGTTCACCAATACTATTGGTGAAAAAGAAGGATGGTAATATTCCATTCTGCGTTGATTACCGAAAACTTAATGATGTCATCGAGTTACCACAGATGGTGTACATACCGACGAGTACAAAATAGTTGCCGTAAAGGAATGGCCCAGACCACAGAACCTACATGACCTGCGCAGTTTCGTAGGGTTATGTACTTACTACAGACAATTGGTTCCGGGTTTTGCCAATGTTGCAAGTAGTCTTCACGAGTTAAAAAGAAAGAACCGAGCTTTTCAATGGGCCAATGATCAAGAAAAAGCGTTTTTGAAATTGAGAGTATTGCTGTGCTCGGCACCAATTCTTGCGTATCCAATTCCAGGTGAACATTTTGCACTTTGCATCCGAGTCAAGTGGATACGGAATAGGCGGAGTCCTCTCTCAAGTGATCAATGGCCAAGAAAAAGTGATCGCATACTACAGTAAAATCTTGTCCAAGCCAGAGGGAAATTACTGTGTCACCAGGAGGGAGTTTCTTGCTTTAACCGAAAGTGTGAAAAATTTCCACAAATATCTTTTCGTACAACAGTTTCACTTGAGAACAGAGCTCTCGATTTTATACGAGTATTTTCGAGTAGCCCGGGTACCGGACGCTCGAAAGCCCAGGTAATACCCGGGTAGTTCAAATACTCGAAAAACCCAGGTATTAAATGTTCGATCTACCCGGGTAGTTTGTTCGTTCGTTTTTTCGAGCTATTCGTTAACTCGTTTATTTTTTTCACAAATTAACCAACACTAAGGGGATGCCCCCTATACATGCAAAGCACAGTGTTGATTGTATGAAGGGATGATAGTTTAAAAGGAGGGGGAAAGATATAGTAGTGTCAGTGAATGTTTGTTTTGAACTTGCCAATATCAAAAATTGTTCCACAAACGAATCGTGGAACGACTGCAGAACGAATTATCTCTATAATGCGTGGTTCCATTGAGAGCGGAGTGGACTACGAAGGGGTGGGCTTGGTTTGACGGCCGAGTAGAACGAGAGAACACACGACCTGGTGGAATCAGGCCATGTATTTCCCACGAACACTTGCCGTTGTAATACCTATAAAACAGGCTTACACACCCAACGGTCCTTCGGTGCTCAAGAGAACCAATAGACGATGAAATATTTTCATCCCCCATTAAATATATCGCACGTTGTTGGATTCGGTCCAGGAACTCCAAGGAGGATTTTGAGGCCCCTGCCCAAATGTGCGAATTGAATTCCATTTTAGGCCGTATATAGGTAGTGTAGACAGTGCGTAAGTCAGCAGGAGTGAAGTATGTTTTACACCGTTTTAAAAAACCGAGGCACTTGGCCGCTTCTTTCGACACATTAAATGTGTGTGTGGGGAGATCACATTGAATTGATATGCCCAGAACGTCAAGAGCAGCTGACTGCGCAATATACACAGCACCCATATTGAGGGGAGGGAGGGGTGAATCCATTCTTTTGTGAGATAACAGACAACTTTGGGCCTTGCTTGCATTAAAATCTACTCCATTTGCAACACCCCACTCGGTGATTGATTTAAGGTCATTATTGAGTGTATCATTCATGGAGCGTCTTTTACTCTCAATCTCCAAAGTGTTTGGGCGCTTGTTGCTATCATCTGCAAAGGAATAAATTGGGTTCTGGGTCAATGACAGGTCATTAATAATTAGCAGAAATAGGGACGGGGATAGGATGGAACCCTGAGGAACTCCAGAATTGATGGAATGTTGTTCTGAAAGAACACCATCCATCGCAACTCGTATTGAACGACCATGGAGAAAACTCGATATCCATCGAGTAAATGATTCACCGACACCGAGGGCTTTATGCCACACTCGATCAAAAGCCTTGGAAATATCAAGAGCAACAGCCTTACCCTCCCCGAAAAGGTGACCACAATTATTCCACTTTTCGAAGAGGACCGCCATCAAGTCACCTGTGGATTTGGCCCTACGGAAACCATATTGGCGGTCACTGAGCAATTCGTTGTGCTCAAGATAGTTCACAAGGTGGAAGTTAATTACGCTCTCCATAACCTTGGAGAGTGCAGAGCATATTGCAATCAACGGTAATTAACAGTGTTCGTAGCCTCGTCCTTTTTGGAACTAGCTGGACATTAGCAACCTTCCAACAAGATGGGAAAACTCCTGTCGTGTAGGAGATGTTGAAAAGGTTACGCAACGCACAAGCCAGCGTTGACGCGCACTTCTTCAACACATGGGCAGATATGCCATCTGACCCACAGGCTTTGTTAATGTTGAGGTTTGCTAAATCCTTTTTAACTGCCCGAGTTCGAAAATGAATCTCCGGCATTGCAGAAGAAACAAAATCGACGACGGGCAGTGGTTCGTTTGTTCGTCGTTCGTTTGTTCGATTGTTTGATTGACGCTTGTGCATTTGATCGCTTGTTCATTTGTCTGTCCGTTCCTTTGCTTGAAGTGGGAGTTGGTCGGAAGTGGTTGGAAAAATGTGGGGAACAAAAGTGGGTGGGTGGGCAAAAGTGGACGGAAAGTGATAAAAAGATGGAATTCGGTAGCAGACATCGTGGGAAATCGAATGGTACCACTCTCGGTGGTCCATGACCCCCAAAACCATTTTTTCTCAAAAAAAAAAAAATATATATATCGGAAATGGATAGCGAACCTCATTAGAAGACTAATGGTACCCTTTAGAGTGGTACATGACCCCAAAAGGGGGCCAAAACCGCATTTATGACCAACAATTTTTTATTTCGGAAATCGAAAGAGGACATCATTAGAAGGCTAATGGTTCCTTGGTACTTTGGAGTCATAAATGTGGTTTTGACCCCCTTTTGGCGGTCATGGACCACTCCAAAGGGTACCAATAGCCTTCTAATGAGATTCGCTATCCATTTCCGCAATAACATTTTTTGGGACAACATTTTTTGACCCCCGGGTAATCGAGAGCTCTGCTTGAGAACCGATCACGCAGCACTGAGATGGTTACTTCAGGTCAAAGACCCAGAAGGTCAAATAGCGCGTTGGTCAGAGCGATTATAGCTACGATGTCACCATCGAACATCGTAAAGGATGTCATCATGGAAATGTAGATGCTCTGTCATGACGACCATGTAAACTTGAATGCAGACATTGTTTAAGACCAGAAGAAAAAGAAAACATAATTGACATTCGTTTGCTGAATGTTTTACCCGATGAAAAATGGATTCCGGAACAAATTAAAATTGATCAAAAAAGTGATCACGATCTCACAAAAATCATGATCTTGAAGGAACAGCAAAGAAAACCATCATGGGAAGATATAGCTGCCGACGAATAACTAAGGCTTGATTGATTGATTGATTGACTGGGCACAGTGGCAGAGCTTAAAGCTACAAGATGGTTGCTTATATGGTGTAAAGAAAAGTGAAGATAGGCACCTCCGCTCGAAGTTTGATTATTTTTCCCAAGTCAAAAATAAAAGAGATATTAGCGGAATACCATGGTGGATCTAGTGGAGGTCATTTGGGCATGAACAAAACGGTAGAAAAAGTAAAGAAACGTTTTTATTGGGTTGGATGCCAAGAGTCGGTCGCCGATTGAATTCGCTGTTGTCTGCAATGTGTACCAGCAAAAGGACCGACAGTCAGAAGTTGCGGCAGGATGCATCAGTACAACGTAGGAGCACCATTCCACGGATGTCGCCGGGCCGTTTCCAATCAGTGATGCGGGTAATAAGTATGTCCTTGTCGTCATTGATTACTTTAGCAAGTGGCCTGAAGTGTATCCCATGCCGAATCAAGAAGCCACAACAGTCGCGGATGCATTAGTTAACAACTTGGTAAGCCGTTTTGGAGTACCGTTGGAATTTCATTCTGTTAAAGGAAGAAATTTTGAGTCTGCTGTATTTAAAGAAGTATGCAAAGTCATCAACACACACAAAACACGAACAACGCCTTTGCACCAAATCTCAGAAAAGTGGTTGATAAAAATCAAAAAGATTGGTATACACCTACAAGACTTATAATGTAGTTTAGACGTACGGTCTCAAATGTTACCGGAACGAAACGATTTCATTAGCCAGCTTTCTTGTTTGTCTGTCCGAAAAAATATGTTTTTTTAATTTCTTATTTCTACACGCTGCAAAAAAAAAGGCTTTTGCAGGCATTAACATGCATGTTTGGAATTTTATGTAAACATAATATATAATTGACTTATAAATCATTTGTAAACAGAGTTGTATGGAGACTTGGACAGTGTTGTAATGTTGACTTACGTTATAATATCCCGGAAACATTTTAATGTTGCCCCTTAAAATGGAGTATGTTCTAATGGAAACATTATAATTACTACATCCAAATAAAATAAATATTTGAACCGAAACATAAATATGTTCAAAATAAAACATGATTTTGAACAACCTGAATATAAATATGTTTCCTGTGAAACATATCAGTTGTTTCAGTTCAAAAAGTATTATGTTTGCATAGAAACATAATTAAATATTTTTGGAAAGAAATCCTGAAAATAAAATAAAAATAAAATGTTGTTATTTTATTAATTTTTATTAAAAATCTTTAAACATGCACAGTGGGAATTTATTATAATTGAATTCTTATACAAATTTTTAAATTCATAAATAAATAATTCGTTTAAAACTGCAAATAAAAATGACAGCATCAATGAATGCACAATTGCAGCAGCAGACGCTACACCAGACGATCCACACTCGCTTTATATTTTGTACAATTACAGTTGATCTCAGTACAGCACATAGCGTAGGCAGGGAATTCACGGAGGCTTTTGTAAAAAACATGCGAAATTCTGTTTGAAAATCGAAACACAGATTTTTATTTGTGATTTTTTTCACATTAGTTTCAGACATTATATACTGCACTATATTATACTCTGTTACTATTTGTACTTTTTGTAACACAATTTATATATTTATTTAATTTACAAATAACAAAATTATTACCGATGAGAACACGTTTTCTCAACGAACAACAAAAACCACGTACGCAGAAAATGCCGATCACCGTGTTTCAACTTTGTATACAAGAAGAGAGCTGCAAGAATACCTATATTTACATTTGAATTAATTTTTTTTGTTTGTTTTCAAACATCAGTATGTTTAAAATGAACCTATACATACTTCAAACGACGACAAAAGAGACGTAGGTAGACAATTCTGCTCAACGAGTGCCAACTTCGTATACAAGAAGAATGTTGCAAGAATACACTTATTTAAATCAATTTTTTTTTTGTTTGTGTTTAAACATCAATATGTTCAAACGATGGCAAAAGATGGCATAAGTAGAAAATGCTGCACAACGTTGCCAACTTCATCAGTCGATAAATTATCGAATTAAGACGAGCGTGGCGAACATACGTTGTATTTAGATTTAATTAGCATTTTCTATGTTTCGAAAGATAGTTTTAACCAAGTAAATTGCCAAGAAACAGTTTATTCAAATGCAATTTAAATTTCATGTTGGTATTGTAACATATTTATGGTAAATTTGACAGATTCTGCTGGACAATATAATAATGTTTACACGTGAACTAAAATAAATTCAATTTCGATTATAATTTAATTACACTTCATTCCTAATACATGTATGGTAATTTCGTATTACTTTTTAATTACATTCAAACATATTCAAACAAATCTTTTCTATCCGTGTACGATTTGCGTACAAGAACGAACATATCTTGACGAACCCACATTGTACTTACTGGACATAACAATCGAGGTCGTAAAATAACAACAATAAACAAAAATAATTAAACTTATTGGCACATAATCATAGTCCCAAGGTAAAGTCCACTTTAGAAAGTCTCAAACTTTATTTTAAAAGTAAACTTTATTTTTTTGGTAATATTTAGAACACAATTGATCCGCAGTGGAGAAGGTTGTTTACGGGAGCTCAGAAACAAATATATCAAAATAATTGAAAACAAAGGCAACGATACGAGCATAATTTAAAAAAAATGATATGAATGAGTCAGCATTTATTTGTGTGATCTGAGTGACCTATTTAACGTGGTCGTGTATATCTGTGTTATGTTGTGTATCATAATCGTAGAGTTCACAGCTTACATATGATCCACTGTTGTGTATCATAATCGTGGAACTTACAGCGTGCTTATGATCCACAATATAACATAACCGGTATATTTTTCTTTATGGCATACTTTTAGGGTTAAGCATTATGCATGTTAAACACAAACAGCATTTAATTGTCTTGGCGCACACCGCTTAACATAGCACAGGTATACACGCTCACGTTAAATAGGTCACTCAGATCACACAAATAAATGCTGACTTAGTTATTTTAGAATGATGAAAGTACTCAATTTATTGTGAAATTATAAATACGCTGACTAAATTATTTTAGCATGATGAAATTACTCAATTTATTGTGAAATTATAAGAATACGAGGTGTTATGTAGAAGTTAAGTATAGCTTAGAATCAATTGTTTTCGATAAGCTGAAGTGTCTACAAATAAATGTTAAGTATAAGTGTAACCAACTTTTAAAGCAAAATAAAGTGTCTTAAAGTAAAAAAGACCCGGTTGTTTTAAATAATATAAAGAAAGTAAAAAGGACTCAGTAAGTATAAATAGGATCAAGTTAAAGTCCTAGTAGAAGGACCTTTAACATACAACACTTACCAATATCACTTTGATGAACATATCTACCAAGAAAACGCAAAATACAGAGTACTTATATGTTTATTGAGATTGGAAGTCCTCTATTATTATTAGGATGATCGATATTCAATGTTTAAATTATAAACCGAGCTGTGGGCTTATCAAATCTGTACCGTGTATAAAACGTATCTTCTTCGAGGCCAATGGGAAACATTTTTTTATTCGATTTATTTTATGCAATTTGCATTTGTTCAATTTAAAATAATTTTAACTGAAATAAATGCGGCTTTTGGTGACTTAGTTTGGTTAGTTTGTTCGTTGTTCGAACTATTCGAGTAGCTCGATCGTTCGTTCGTTGTCCGAGCTACCCGGGTAGCTGGTTCGATTGACGTTTGTTCATTTGATCGCTTGTTAATTTGTCTGTCCGTTCGTTTGCTTTATGTGGGAGTTCTTTTGCTTAAATGTGTGTGTGGGGAGATCACATTGAATTGATATGCCCAGAACGTCAAGAGCAGCTGACTGCGCAATATACACTGCACCCATATTGAGGGGAGGGAGGGGTGAATCCATTCTTTTGTGAGATAACAGACAACTTTGGGCCTTGCTTGCATTAAAATCTACTCCATTTGCAACACCCCACTCGGTGATTGATTTAAGGTCATTATTGAGTGTATCATTCATGGAGCGTCTTTTACTCTCAATCTCCAAAGTGTTTGGGCGCTTGTTGCTATCATCTGCAAAGGAATAAATTGGGTTCTGGGTCAATGACAGGTCATTAATAATTAGCAGAAATAGGGACGGGGATAGGACGGAACCCTGAGGAACTCCAGAATTGATGGAATGTTGTTCTGAAAGAACACCATCCATCGCAACTCGTATTGAACGACCATGGAGAAAACTCGATATCCATCGAGTAAATGATTCACCGACACCGAGGGCTTTATGCCACACTCGATCAAAAGCCTTGGAAATATCAAGAGCAACAGCCTTACCCTCCCCGAAAAGGTGACCACAATTATTCCACTTTTCGAAGAGGACCGCCATCAAGTCACCTGTGGATTTGGCCCTACGGAAACCATATTGGCGGTCACTGAGCAATTCGTTGTGCTCAAGATAGTTCACAAGGTGGAAGTTAATTACGCTCTCCATAACCTTGGAGAGTGCAGAGCATATTGCAATCAACGGTAATTAACAGTGTTCGTAGCCTCGTCCTTTTTGGAACTAGCTGGAAATTAGCAACCTTCCAACAAGATGGGAAAACTCCTGTCGTGTAGGAGATGTTGAAAAGGTTACGCAACGCACAAGCCAGCGTTGACGCGCACTTCTTCAACACATGGACAGATATGCCATCTGACCCACAGGCTTTGTTAATGTTGAGGTTTGCTAAATCCTTTTTAACTGCCCGAGTTCGAAAATGAATCTCCGGCATTGCAGAAGAAACAAAATCGACGACGGGCAGTGGTTCGTTTGTTCGTCGTTCGTTTGTTCGATTGTTTGATTGACGCTTGTGCATTTGATCGCTTGTTCATTTGTCTGTCCGTTCCTTTGCTTGAGGTGGGAGTTGGTCGGAAGTGGTTGGAAAAATGTGGGGAACAAAAGTGGGTGGGTGGGCAAAAGTGGACGGAAAGTGATAAAAAGATGGAATTCGGTAGCAGACATCGTGGGAAATCGAATGGTACCACTCTCGGTGGTCCATGACCCCCAAAACCATTTTTTCTCAAAAAAAAAAAATATGTATATCGGAAATGGATAGCGAACCTCATTAGAAGACTAATGGTACCCTTTAGAGTGGTCCATGACCCCAAAAGGGGGCCAAAACCGCATTTATGACCAACAATTTTTTATTTCGGAAATCGAAAGAGGACATCATTAGAAGGCTAATGGTTCCTTGGTACTTTGGAGTCATAAATGTGGTTTTGACCCCCTTTTGGCGGTCATGGACCACTCCAAAGGGTACCAATAGCCTTCTAATGAGATTCGCTATCCATTTCCGCAATAACATTTTTTGGGACAACATTTTTTGACCCCCGGGTAATCGAGAGCTCTGCTTGAGAACCGATCACGCAGCACTGAGATGGTTACTTCAGGTCAAAGACCCAGAAGGTCAAATAGCGCGTTGGTCAGAGCGATTATAGCTACGATGTCACCATCGAACATCGTAAAGGATGTCATCATGGAAATGTAGATGCTCTGTCATGACGACCATGTAAACTTGAATGCAGACATTGTTTAAGACCAGAAGAAAAAGAAAACATAATTGACATTCGTTTGCTGAATGTTTTACCCGATGAAAAATGGATTCCGGAACAAATTAAAATTGATCAAAAAAGTGATCACGATCTCACAAAAATCATGATCTTGAAGGAACAGCAAAGAAAACCATCATGGGAAGATATAGCTGCCGACGAATAACTAAGGCTTGATTGATTGATTGATTGACTGGGCACAGTGGCAGAGCTTAAAGCTACAAGATGGTTGCTTATATGGTGTAAAGAAAAGTGAAGATAGGCACCTCCGCTCGAAGTTTGATTATTTTTCCCAAGTCAAAAATAAAAGAGATATTAGCGGAATACCATGGTGGATCTAGTGGAGGTCATTTGGGCATGAACAAAACGGTAGAAAAAGTAAAGAAACGTTTTTATTGGGTTGGATGCCAAGAGTCGGTCGCCGATTGAATTCGCTGTTGTCTGCAATGTGTACCAGCAAAAGGACCGACAGTCAGAAGTTGCGGCAGGATGCATCAGTACAACGTAGGAGCACCATTCCACGGATGTCGCCGGGCCGTTTCCAATCAGTGATGCGGGTAATAAGTATGTCCTTGTCGTCATTGATTACTTTAGCAAGTGGCCTGAAGTGTATCCCATGCCGAATCAAGAAGCCACAACAGTCGCGGATGCATTAGTTAACAACTTGGTAAGCCGTTTTGGAGTACCGTTGGAATTTCATTCTGTTAAAGGAAGAAATTTTGAGTCTGCTGTATTTAAAGAAGTATGCAAAGTCATCAACACACACAAAACACGAACAACGCCTTTGCACCAAATCTCAGAAAAGTGGTTGATAAAAATCAAAAAGATTGGTATACACCTACAAGACTTATAATGTAGTTTAGACGTACGGTCTCAAATGTTACCGGAACGAAACGATTTCATTAGCCAGCTTTCTTGTTTGTCTGTCCGAAAAAATATGTTTTTTTTAATTTCTTATTTCTACACGCTGCAAAAAAAAAGGCTTTTGCAGGCATTAACACGCATGTTTGGAATTTTATGTAAACATAATATATAATTGACTTATAAATCATTTGTAAACAGAGTTGTATGGAGACTTGGACAGTGTTGTAATGTTGACTTACGTTATAATATCCCGGAAACATTTTAATGTTGCCCCTTAAAATGGAGTATGTTCTAATGGAAACATTATAATTACTACATCCAAATAAAATAAATATTTGAACCGAAACATAAATATGTTCAAAATAAAACATGATTTTGAACAACCTGAATATAAATATGTTTCCTGTGAAACATATCAGTTGTTTCAGTTCAAAAAGTATTATGTTTGCATAGAAACATAATTAAATATTTTTGGAAAGAAATCCTGAAAATAAAATAAAAATAAAATGTTGTTATTTTATTAATTTTTATTAAAAATCTTTAAACATGCACAGTGGGAATTTATTATAATTGAATTCTTATACAAATTTTTAAATTCATAAATAAATAATTCGTTTAAAACTGCAAATACAAATGACAGCATCAATGAATGCACAATTGCAGCAGCAGACGCTAAACCAGACGATCCACACTCGCTTTATATTTTGTACAATTACAGTTGATCTCAGTACAGCACATAGCGTAGGCAGGGAATTCACGGAGGCTTTTGTAAAAAACATGCGAAATTCTGTTTGAAAATCGAAACACAGATTTTTATTTGTGATTTTTTTCACATTAGTTTCAGACATTATATACTGCACTATATTATACTCTGTTACTATTTGTACTTTTTGTAACACAATTTATATATTTATTTAATTTACAAATAACAAAATTATTACCGATGAGAACACGTTTTCTCAACGAACAACAAAAACCACGTACGCAGAAAATGCCGATCACCGTGTTTCAACTTTGTATACAAGAAGAGAGCTGCAAGAATACCTATATTTACATTTGAATTAATTTTTTTTGTTTGTTTTCAAACATCAGTATGTTTAAAATGAACCTATACATACTTCAAACGACGACAAAAGAGACGTAGGTAGACAATTCTGCTCAACGAGTGCCAACTTCGTATACAAGAAGAATGTTGCAAGAATACACTTATTTAAATCAATTTTTTTTTTGTTTGTGTTTAAACATCAATATGTTCAAACGATGGCAAAAGATGGCATAAGTAGAAAATGCTGCACAACGTTGCCAACTTCATCAGTCGATAAATTATCGAATTAAGACGAGCGTGGCGAACATACGTTGTATTTAGATTTAATTAGCATTTTCTATGTTTCGAAAGATAGTTTTAACCAAGTAAATTGCCAAGAAACAGTTTATTCAAATGCAATTTAAATTTCATGTTGGTATTGTAACATATTTATGGTAAATTTGACAGATTCTGCTGGACAATATAATAATGTTTACACGTGAACTAAAATAAATTCAATTTCGATTATAATTTAATTACACTTCATTCCTAATACATGTATGGTAATTTCGTATTACTTTTTAATTACATTCAAACATATTCAAACAAATCTTTTCTATCCGTGTACGATTTGCGTACAAGAACGAACATATCTTGACGAACCCACATTGTACTTACTGGACATAACAATCGAGGTCGTAAAATAACAACAATAAACAAAAATAATTAAACTTATTGGCACATAATCATAGTCCCAAGGTAAAGTCCACTTTAGAAAGTCTCAAACTTTATTTTAAAAGTAAACTTTATTTTTTTGGTAATATTTAGAACACAATTGATCCGCAGTGGAGAAGGTTGTTTACGGGAGCTCAGAAACAAATATATCAAAATAATTGAAAACAAAGGCAACGATACGAGCATAATTTAAAAAAAATGATATGAATGAGTCAGCATTTATTTGTGTGATCTGAGTGACCTATTTAACGTGGTCGTGTATATCTGTGTTATGTTGTGTATCATAATCGTAGAGTTCACAGCTTACATATGATCCACTGTTGTGTATCATAATCGTGGAACTTACAGCGTGCTTATGATCCACAATATAACATAACCGGTATATTTTTCTTTATGGCATACTTTTAGGGTTAAGCATTATGCATGTTAAACACAAACAGCATTTAATTGTCTTGGCGCACACCGCTTAACATAGCACAGGTATACACGCTCACGTTAAATAGGTCACTCAGATCACACAAATAAATGCTGACTTAGTTATTTTAGAATGATGAAAGTACTCAATTTATTGTGAAATTATAAATACGCTGACTAAGTTATTTTAGCATGATGAAATTACTCAATTTATTGTGAAATTATAAGAATACGAGGTGTTATGTAGAAGTTAAGTATAGCTTAGAATCAATTGTTTTCGATAAGCTGAAGTGTCTACAAATAAATGTTAAGTATAAGTGTAACCAACTTTTAAAGCAAAATAAAGTGTCTTAAAGTAAAAAAGACCCGGTTGTTTTAAATAATATAAAGAAAGTAAAAAGGACTCAGTAAGTATAAATAGGATCAAGTTAAAGTCCTAGTAGAAGGACCTTTAACATACAACACTTACCAATATCACTTTGATGAACATATCTACCAAGAAAACGCAAAATACAGAGTACTTATATGTTTATTGAGATTGGAAGTCCTCTATTATTATTAGGATGATCGATATTCAATGTTTAAATTATAAACCGAGCTGTGGGCTTATCAAATCTGTACCGTGTATAAAACGTATCTTCTTCGAGGCCAATGGGAAACATTTTTTTATTCGATTTATTTTATGCAATTTGCATTTGTTCAATTTAAAATAATTTTAACTGAAATAAATGCGGCTTTTGGTGACTTAGTTTGGTTAGTTTGTTCGTTGTTCGAACTATTCGAGTAGCTCGATCGTTCGTTCGTTGTCCGAGCTACCCGGGTAGCTGGTTCGATTGACGTTTGTTCATTTGATCGCTTGTTAATTTGTCTGTCCGTTCGTTTGCTTTATGTGGGAGTTCTTTTGCTTAAATGTGTGTGTGGGGAGATCACATTGAATTGATATGCCCAGAACGTCAAGAGCAGCTGACTGCGCAATATACACTGCACCCATATTGAGGGGAGGGAGGGGTGAATCCATTCTTTTGTGAGATAACAGACAACTTTGGGCCTTGCTTGCATTAAAATCTACTCCATTTGCAACACCCCACTCGGTGATTGATTTAAGGTCATTATTGAGTGTATCATTCATGGAGCGTCTTTTACTCTCAATCTCCAAAGTGTTTGGGCGCTTGTTGCTATCATCTGCAAAGGAATAAATTGGGTTCTGGGTCAATGACAGGTCATTAATAATTAGCAGAAATAGGGACGGGGATAGGACGGAACCCTGAGGAACTCCAGAATTGATGGAATGTTGTTCTGAAAGAACACCATCCATCGCAACTCGTATTGAACGACCATGGAGAAAACTCGATATCCATCGAGTAAATGATTCACCGACACCGAGGGCTTTATGCCACACTCGATCAAAAGCCTTGGAAATATCAAGAGCAACAGCCTTACCCTCCCCGAAAAGGTGACCACAATTATTCCACTTTTCGAAGAGGACCGCCATCAAGTCACCTGTGGATTTGGCCCTACGGAAACCATATTGGCGGTCACTGAGCAATTCGTTGTGCTCAAGATAGTTCACAAGGTGGAAGTTAATTACGCTCTCCATAACCTTGGAGAGTGCAGAGCATATTGCAATCAACGGTAATTAACAGTGTTCGTAGCCTCGTCCTTTTTGGAACTAGCTGGAAATTAGCAACCTTCCAACAAGATGGGAAAACTCCTGTCGTGTAGGAGATGTTGAAAAGGTTACGCAACGCACAAGCCAGCGTTGACGCGCACTTCTTCAACACATGGACAGATATGCCATCTGACCCACAGGCTTTGTTAATGTTGAGGTTTGCTAAATCCTTTTTAACTGCCCGAGTTCGAAAATGAATCTCCGGCATTGCAGAAGAAACAAAATCGACGACGGGCAGTGGTTCGTTTGTTCGTCGTTCGTTTGTTCGATTGTTTGATTGACGCTTGTGCATTTGATCGCTTGTTCATTTGTCTGTCCGTTCCTTTGCTTGAGGTGGGAGTTGGTCGGAAGTGGTTGGAAAAATGTGGGGAACAAAAGTGGGTGGGTGGGCAAAAGTGGACGGAAAGTGATAAAAAGATGGAATTCGGTAGCAGACATCGTGGGAATCGAATGGTACCACTCTCGGTGGTCCATGACCCCCAAAACCATTTTTTCTCAAAAAAAAAAAATATGTATATCGGAAATGGATAGCGAACCTCATTAGAAGACTAATGGTACCCTTTAGAGTGGTCCATGACCCCAAAAGGGGTCCAAAACCGCATTTATGACCAACAATTTTTTATTTCGGAAATCGAAAGAGGACATCATTAGAAGGCTAATGGTTCCTTGGTACTTTGGAGTCATAAATGTGGTTTTGACCCCCTTTTGGCGGTCATGGACCACTCCAAAGGGTACCAATAGCCTTCTAATGAGATTCGCTATCCATTTCCGCAATAACATTTTTTGGGACAACATTTTTTGACCCCCGGGTAATCGAGAGCTCTGCTTGAGAACCGATCACGCAGCACTGAGATGGTTACTTCAGGTCAAAGACCCAGAAGGTCAAATAGCGCGTTGGTCAGAGCGATTATAGCTACGATGTCACCATCGAACATCGTAAAGGATGTCATCATGGAAATGTAGATGCTCTGTCATGACGACCATGTAAACTTGAATGCAGACATTGTTTAAGACCAGAAGAAAAAGAAAACATAATTGACATTCGTTTGCTGAATGTTTTACCCGATGAAAAATGGATTCCGGAACAAATTAAAATTGATCAAAAAAGTGATCACGATCTCACAAAAATCATGATCTTGAAGGAACAGCAAAGAAAACCATCATGGGAAGATATAGCTGCCGACGAATAACTAAGGCTTGATTGATTGATTGATTGATTGACTGGGCACAGTGGCAGAGCTTAAAGCTACAAGATGGTTGCTTATATGGTGTAAAGAAAAGTGAAGATAGGCACCTCCGCTCGAAGTTTGATTATTTTTCCCAAGTCAAAAATAAAAGAGATATTAGCGGAATACCATGGTGGATCTAGTGGAGGTCATTTGGGCATGAACAAAACGGTAGAAAAAGTAAAGAAACGTTTTTATTGGGTTGGATGCCAAGAGTCGGTCGCCGATTGAATTCGCTGTTGTCTGCAATGTGTACCAGCAAAAGGACCGACAGTCAGAAGTTGCGGCAGGATGCATCAGTACAACGTAGGAGCACCATTCCACGGATGTCGCCGGGCCGTTTCCAATCAGTGATGCGGGTAATAAGTATGTCCTTGTCGTCATTGATTACTTTAGCAAGTGGCCTGAAGTGTATCCCATGCCGAATCAAGAAGCCACAACAGTCGCGGATGCATTAGTTAACAACTTGGTAAGCCGTTTTGGAGTACCGTTGGAATTTCATTCTGTTAAAGGAAGAAATTTTGAGTCTGCTGTATTTAAAGAAGTATGCAAAGTCATCAACACACACAAAACACGAACAACGCCTTTGCACCAAATCTCAGAAAAGTGGTTGATAAAAATCAAAAAGATTGGTATACACCTACAAGACTTATAATGTAGTTTAGACGTACGGTCTCAAATGTTACCGGAACGAAACGATTTCATTAGCCAGCTTTCTTGTTTGTCTGTCCGAAAAAATATGTTTTTTTTAATTTCTTATTTCTACACGCTGCAAAAAAAAAGGCTTTTGCAGGCATTAACATGCATGTTTGGAATTTTATGTAAACATAATATATAATTGACTTATAAATCATTTGTAAACAGAGTTGTATGGAGACTTGGACAGTGTTGTAATGTTGACTTACGTTATAATATCGCGGAAACATTTTAATGTTGCCCCTTAAAATGGAGTATGTTCTAATGGAAACATTATAATTACTACATCCAAATAAAATAAATATTTGAACCGAAACATAAATATGTTCAAAATAAAACATGATTTTGAACAACCTGAATATAAATATGTTTCCTGTGAAACATATCAGTTGTTTCAGTTCAAAAAGTATTATGTTTGCATAGAAACATAATTAAATATTTTTGGAAAGAAATCCTGAAAATAAAATAAAAATAAAATGTTGTTATTTTATTAATTTTTATTAAAAATCTTTAAACATGCACAGTGGGAATTTATTATAATTGAATTCTTATACAAATTTTTAAATTCATAAATAAATAATTCGTTTAAAACTGCAAATACAAATGACAGCATCAATGAATGCACAATTGCAGCAGCAGACGCTAAACCAGACGATCCACACTCGCTTTATATTTTGTACAATTACAGTTGATCTCAGTACAGCACATAGCGTAGGCAGGGAATTCACGGAGGCTTTTGTAAAAAACATGCGAAATTCTGTTTGAAAATCGAAACACAGATTTTTATTTGTGATTTTTTTCACATTAGTTTCAGACATTATATACTGCACTATATTATACTCTGTTACTATTTGTACTTTTTGTAACACAATTTATATATTTATTTAATTTACAAATAACAAAATTATTACCGATGAGAACACGTTTTCTCAACGAACAACAAAAACCACGTACGCAGAAAATGCCGATCACCGTGTTTCAACTTTGTATACAAGAAGAGAGCTGCAAGAATACCTATATTTACATTTGAATTAATTTTTTTTGTTTGTTTTCAAACATCAGTATGTTTAAAATGAACCTATACATACTTCAAACGACGACAAAAGAGACGTAGGTAGACAATTCTGCTCAACGAGTGCCAACTTCGTATACAAGAAGAATGTTGCAAGAATACACTTATTTAAATCAATTTTTTTTTTTGTTTGTGTTTAAACATCAATATGTTCAAACGATGGCAAAAGATGGCATAAGTAGAAAATGCTGCACAACGTTGCCAACTTCATCAGTCGATAAATTATCGAATTAAGACGAGCGTGGCGAACATACGTTGTATTTAGATTTAATTAGCATTTTCTATGTTTCGAAAGATAGTTTTAACCAAGTAAATTGCCAAGAAACAGTTTATTCAAATGCAATTTAAATTTCATGTTGGTATTGTAACATATTTATGGTAAATTTGACAGATTCTGCTGGACAATATAATAATGTTTACACGTGAACTAAAATAAATTCAATTTCGATTATAATTTAATTACACTTCATTCCTAATACATGTATGGTAATTTCGTATTACTTTTTAATTACATTCAAACATATTCAAACAAATCTTTTCTATCCGTGTACGATTTGCGTACAAGAACGAACATATCTTGACGAACCCACATTGTACTTACTGGACATAACAATCGAGGTCGTAAAATAACAACAATAAACAAAAATAATTAAACTTATTGGCACATAATCATAGTCCCAAGGTAAAGTCCACTTTAGAAAGTCTCAAACTTTATTTTAAAAGTAAACTTTATTTTTTTGGTAATATTTAGAACACAATTGATCCGCAGTGGAGAAGGTTGTTTACGGGAGCTCAGAAACAAATATATCAAAATAATTGAAAACAAAGGCAACGATACGAGCATAATTTAAAAAAAATGATATGAATGAGTCAGCATTTATTTGTGTGATCTGAGTGACCTATTTAACGTGGTCGTGTATATCTGTGTTATGTTGTGTATCATAATCGTAGAGTTCACAGCTTACATATGATCCACTGTTGTGTATCATAATCGTGGAACTTACAGCGTGCTTATGATCCACAATATAACATAACCGGTATATTTTTCTTTATGGCATACTTTTAGGGTTAAGCATTATGCATGTTAAACACAAACAGCATTTAATTGTCTTGGCGCACACCGCTTAACATAGCACAGGTATACACGCTCACGTTAAATAGGTCACTCAGATCACACAAATAAATGCTGACTTAGTTATTTTAGAATGATGAAAGTACTCAATTTATTGTGAAATTATAAATACGCTGACTAAGTTATTTTAGCATGATGAAATTACTCAATTTATTGTGAAATTATAAGAATACGAGGTGTTATGTAGAAGTTAAGTATAGCTTAGAATCAATTGTTTTCGATAAGCTGAAGTGTCTACAAATAAATGTTAAGTATAAGTGTAACCAACTTTTAAAGCAAAATAAAGTGTCTTAAAGTAAAAAAGACCCGGTTGTTTTAAATAATATAAAGAAAGTAAAAAGGACTCAGTAAGTATAAATAGGATCAAGTTAAAGTCCTAGTAGAAGGACCTTTAACATACAACACTTACCAATATCACTTTGATGAACATATCTACCAAGAAAACGCAAAATACAGAGTACTTATATGTTTATTGAGATTGGAAGTCCTCTATTATTATTAGGATGATCGATATTCAATGTTTAAATTATAAACCGAGCTGTGGGCTTATCAAATCTGTACCGTGTATAAAACGTATCTTCTTCGAGGCCAATGGGAAACATTTTTTTATTCGATTTATTTTATGCAATTTGCATTTGTTCAATTTAAAATAATTTTAACTGAAATAAATGCGGCTTTTGGTGACTTAGTTTGGTTAGTTTGTTCGTTGTTCGAACTATTCGAGTAGCTCGATCGTTCGTTCGTTGTCCGAGCTACCCGGGTAGCTGGTTCGATTGACGTTTGTTCATTTGATCGCTTGTTAATTTGTCTGTCCGTTCGTTTGCTTTATGTGGGAGTTCTTTTGCTTAAATGTGTGTGTGGGGAGATCACATTGAATTGATATGCCCAGAACGTCAAGAGCAGCTGACTGCGCAATATACACTGCACCCATATTGAGGGGAGGGAGGGGTGAATCCATTCTTTTGTGAGATAACAGACAACTTTGGGCCTTGCTTGCATTAAAATCTACTCCATTTGCAACACCCCACTCGGTGATTGATTTAAGGTCATTATTGAGTGTATCATTCATGGAGCGTCTTTTACTCTCAATCTCCAAAGTGTTTGGGCGCTTGTTGCTATCATCTGCAAAGGAATAAATTGGGTTCTGGGTCAATGACAGGTCATTAATAATTAGCAGAAATAGGGACGGGGATAGGACGGAACCCTGAGGAACTCCAGAATTGATGGAATGTTGTTCTGAAAGAACACCATCCATCGCAACTCGTATTGAACGACCATGGAGAAAACTCGATATCCATCGAGTAAATGATTCACCGACACCGAGGGCTTTATGCCACACTCGATCAAAAGCCTTGGAAATATCAAGAGCAACAGCCTTACCCTCCCCGAAAAGGTGACCACAATTATTCCACTTTTCGAAGAGGACCGCCATCAAGTCACCTGTGGATTTGGCCCTACGGAAACCATATTGGCGGTCACTGAGCAATTCGTTGTGCTCAAGATAGTTCACAAGGTGGAAGTTAATTACGCTCTCCATAACCTTGGAGAGTGCAGAGCATATTGCAATCAACGGTAATTAACAGTGTTCGTAGCCTCGTCCTTTTTGGAACTAGCTGGAAATTAGCAACCTTCCAACAAGATGGGAAAACTCCTGTCGTGTAGGAGATGTTGAAAAGGTTACGCAACGCACAAGCCAGCGTTGACGCGCACTTCTTCAACACATGGACAGATATGCCATCTGACCCACAGGCTTTGTTAATGTTGAGGTTTGCTAAATCCTTTTTAACTGCCCGAGTTCGAAAATGAATCTCCGGCATTGCAGAAGAAACAAAATCGACGACGGGCAGTGGTTCGTTTGTTCGTCGTTCGTTTGTTCGATTGTTTGATTGACGCTTGTGCATTTGATCGCTTGTTCATTTGTCTGTCCGTTCCTTTGCTTGAGGTGGGAGTTGGTCGGAAGTGGTTGGAAAAATGTGGGGAACAAAAGTGGGTGGGTGGGCAAAAGTGGACGGAAAGTGATAAAAAGATGGAATTCGGTAGCAGACATCGTGGGAATCGAATGGTACCACTCTCGGTGGTCCATGACCCCCAAAACCATTTTTTCTCAAAAAAAAAAAATATGTATATCGGAAATGGATAGCGAACCTCATTAGAAGACTAATGGTACCCTTTAGAGTGGTCCATGACCCCAAAAGGGGTCCAAAACCGCATTTATGACCAACAATTTTTTATTTCGGAAATCGAAAGAGGACATCATTAGAAGGCTAATGGTTCCTTGGTACTTTGGAGTCATAAATGTGGTTTTGACCCCCTTTTGGCGGTCATGGACCACTCCAAAGGGTACCAATAGCCTTCTAATGAGATTCGCTATCCATTTCCGCAATAACATTTTTTGGGACAACATTTTTTGACCCCCGGGTAATCGAGAGCTCTGCTTGAGAACCGATCACGCAGCACTGAGATGGTTACTTCAGGTCAAAGACCCAGAAGGTCAAATAGCGCGTTGGTCAGAGCGATTATAGCTACGATGTCACCATCGAACATCGTAAAGGATGTCATCATGGAAATGTAGATGCTCTGTCATGACGACCATGTAAACTTGAATGCAGACATTGTTTAAGACCAGAAGAAAAAGAAAACATAATTGACATTCGTTTGCTGAATGTTTTACCCGATGAAAAATGGATTCCGGAACAAATTAAAATTGATCAAAAAAGTGATCACGATCTCACAAAAATCATGATCTTGAAGGAACAGCAAAGAAAACCATCATGGGAAGATATAGCTGCCGACGAATAACTAAGGCTTGATTGATTGATTGATTGATTGACTGGGCACAGTGGCAGAGCTTAAAGCTACAAGATGGTTGCTTATATGGTGTAAAGAAAAGTGAAGATAGGCACCTCCGCTCGAAGTTTGATTATTTTTCCCAAGTCAAAAATAAAAGAGATATTAGCGGAATACCATGGTGGATCTAGTGGAGGTCATTTGGGCATGAACAAAACGGTAGAAAAAGTAAAGAAACGTTTTTATTGGGTTGGATGCCAAGAGTCGGTCGCCGATTGAATTCGCTGTTGTCTGCAATGTGTACCAGCAAAAGGACCGACAGTCAGAAGTTGCGGCAGGATGCATCAGTACAACGTAGGAGCACCATTCCACGGATGTCGCCGGGCCGTTTCCAATCAGTGATGCGGGTAATAAGTATGTCCTTGTCGTCATTGATTACTTTAGCAAGTGGCCTGAAGTGTATCCCATGCCGAATCAAGAAGCCACAACAGTCGCGGATGCATTAGTTAACAACTTGGTAAGCCGTTTTGGAGTACCGTTGGAATTTCATTCTGTTAAAGGAAGAAATTTTGAGTCTGCTGTATTTAAAGAAGTATGCAAAGTCATCAACACACACAAAACACGAACAACGCCTTTGCACCAAATCTCAGAAAAGTGGTTGATAAAAATCAAAAAGATTGGTATACACCTACAAGACTTATAATGTAGTTTAGACGTACGGTGTTACCGGAACGAAACGATTTCATTAGCCAGCTTTCTTGTTTGTCTGTCCGAAAAAATATGTTTTTTTTAATTTCTTATTTCTACACGCTGCAAAAAAAAAGGCTTTTGCAGGCATTAACATGCATGTTTGGAATTTTATGTAAACATAATATATAATTGACTTATAAATCATTTGTAAACAGAGTTGTATGGAGACTTGGACAGTGTTGTAATGTTGACTTACGTTATAATATCCCGGAAACATTTTAATGTTGCCCCTTAAAATGGAGTATGTTCTAATGGAAACATTATAATTACTACATCCAAATAAAATAAATATTTGAACCGAAACATAAATATGTTCAAAATAAAACATGATTTTGAACAACCTGAATATAAATATGTTTCCTGTGAAACATATCAGTTGTTTCAGTTCAAAAAGTATTATGTTTGCATAGAAACATAATTAAATATTTTTGGAAAGAAATCCTGAAAATAAAATAAAAATAAAATGTTGTTATTTTATTAATTTTTATTAAAAATCTTTAAACATGCACAGTGGGAATTTATTATAATTGAATTCTTATACAAATTTTTAAATTCATAAATAAATAATTCGTTTAAAACTGCAAATACAAATGACAGCATCAATGAATGCACAATTGCAGCAGCAGACGCTAAACCAGACGATCCACACTCGCTTTATATTTTGTACAATTACAGTTGATCTCAGTACAGCACATAGCGTAGGCAGGGAATTCACGGAGGCTTTTGTAAAAAACATGCGAAATTCTGTTTGAAAATCGAAACACAGATTTTTATTTGTGATTTTTTTCACATTAGTTTCAGACATTATATACTGCACTATATTATACTCTGTTACTATTTGTACTTTTTGTAACACAATTTATATATTTATTTAATTTACAAATAACAAAATTATTACCGATGAGAACACGTTTTCTCAACGAACAACAAAAACCACGTACGCAGAAAATGCCGATCACCGTGTTTCAACTTTGTATACAAGAAGAGAGCTGCAAGAATACCTATATTTACATTTGAATTAATTTTTTTTGTTTGTTTTCAAACATCAGTATGTTTAAAATGAACCTATACATACTTCAAACGACGACAAAAGAGACGTAGGTAGACAATTCTGCTCAACGAGTGCCAACTTCGTATACAAGAAGAATGTTGCAAGAATACACTTATTTAAATCAATTTTTTTTTTTGTTTGTGTTTAAACATCAATATGTTCAAACGATGGCAAAAGATGGCATAAGTAGAAAATGCTGCACAACGTTGCCAACTTCATCAGTCGATAAATTATCGAATTAAGACGAGCGTGGCGAACATACGTTGTATTTAGATTTAATTAGCATTTTCTATGTTTCGAAAGATAGTTTTAACCAAGTAAATTGCCAAGAAACAGTTTATTCAAATGCAATTTAAATTTCATGTTGGTATTGTAACATATTTATGGTAAATTTGACAGATTCTGCTGGACAATATAATAATGTTTACACCTGAACAAAAATAAATTCAATTTCGATTATAATTTAATTACACTTCATTCCTAATACATGTATGGTAATTTCGTATTACTTTTTAATTACATTCAAACATATTCAAACAAATCTTTTCTATCCGTGTACGATTTGCGTACAAGAACGAACATATTTTGACGAACCCACATTGTACTTACTGGACATAACAATCGAGGTCGTAAAATAACAACAATAAACAAAAATAATTAAACTTATTGGCACATAATCATAGTCCCAAGGTAAAGTCCACTTTAGAAAGTCTCAAACTTTATTTTAAAAGTAAACTTTATTTTTTTGGTAATATTTAGAACACAATTGATCCGCAGTGGAGAAGGTTGTTTACGGGAGCTCAGAAACAAATATATCAAAATAATTGAAAACAAAGGCAACGATACGAGCATAATTTAAAAAAAATGATATGAATGAGTCAGCATTTATTTGTGTGATCTGAGTGACCTATTTAACGTGGTCGTGTATATCTGTGTTATGTTGTGTATCATAATCGTAGAGTTCACAGCTTACATATGATCCACTGTTGTGTATCATAATCGTGGAACTTACAGCGTGCTTATGATCCACAATATAACATAACCGGTATATTTTTCTTTATGGCATACTTTTAGGGTTAAGCATTATGCATGTTAAACACAAACAGCATTTAATTGTCTTGGCGCACATTGCTTAACATAGCACAGGTATACACGCTCACGTTAAATAGGTCACTCAGATCACACAAATAAATGCTGACTTAGTTATTTTAGAATGATGAAAGTACTCAATTTATTGTGAAATTATAAATACGCTGACTAAGTTATTTTAGCATGATGAAATTACTCAATTTATTGTGAAATTATAAGAATACGAGGTGTTATGTAGAAGTTAAGTATAGCTTAGAATCAATTGTTTTCGATAAGCTGAAGTGTCTACAAATAAATGTTAAGTATAAGTGTAACCAACTTTTAAAGCAAAATAAAGTGTCTTAAAGTAAAAAAGACCCGGTTGTTTTAAATAATATAAAGAAAGTAAAAAGGACTCAGTAAGTATAAATAGGATCAAGTTAAAGTCCTAGTAGAAGGACCTTTAACATACAACACTTACCAATATCACTTTGATGAACATATCTACCAAGAAAACGCAAAATACAGAGTACTTATATGTTTATTGAGATTGGAAGTCCTCTATTATTATTAGGATGATCGATATTCAATGTTTAAATTATAAACCGAGCTGTGGGCTTATCAAATCTGTACCGTGTATAAAACGTATCTTCTTCGAAGCCAATGGGAAACATTTTTTTATTCGATTTATTTTATGCAATTTGCATTTGTTCAATTTAAAATAATTTTAACTGAAATAAATGCGGCTTTTGGTGACTTAGTTTGGTTAGTTTGTTCGTTGTTCGAACTATTCGAGTAGCTCGATCGTTCGTTCGTTGTCCGAGCTACCCGGGTAGCTGGTTCGATTGACGTTTGTTCATTTGATCGCTTGTTAATTTGTCTGTCCGTTCGTTTGCTTTATGTGGGAGTTGGTCGGAAGAGGTTGGAAAAATATGGTTGAAAATTGATAAAAAGACCGACAAAATTGTTATTGCAGAAATCGGTAGCAAACATCGTGGGAAATCGAATAGTACCACTCTTGGTTGCCCATGACCTCCAAAATGGGGTTCAAAAACCACTTTTTGTTCAAATTGTTTTTATTGCGAAAATGGATAGCGAACTTTTTTGATCAGAATTATTAAAAAAAATAATAACATTGACATTTTGTATTAGACCTTTAATTTTTTTTTTTCCATAAATTAAAAAAAAGTTTTTTTCATAATGCAGTTTTTGTTTAAATTTTTGGTTGATATATATATATTTTTAATATTTGAATAAACTATGATGTAACAAACATATTTAGAGAACATCATTTTTATTTAAAACTTACCTATTTTATCGTAGATCGCTTTTTGTTAGTTCAAATAACATTTCTATGGTTACAATTACACTACCTGTGAAAATTGCTCGACTATAAAATCGGTAAGAGTTACATAAAAACCTTGTAAGCGGAATTTGTTTGCTATATTATGGCTCATTCAAATAATTAAAAATAAAACCGATATCCGTTTAAAACCGTTTCATTTTTAAAACTGTAACCGAAACCGTTATACGAAAATCAGAAATAAACCGATATCCAAAACCGAAATAAACGGTTTCAGTTTTATACCGGTTTAAAATGGTTTTTAAAAAAGTATAAAAAGAAACAGAAAAACATATTTTATATAGAAGATCTTAAGTACAGGGCATGTTTAAATGTATTTAATGAAATTTGGAGTTCCCAAAATAAAAATGTTTTGTTGTACAAAAATTAACATGTTGTTTTTTGAGAAACAATATTACCAAAACAACGATCTTTGGTCTAAAATTGTTTTTTTTTTTCATTAATTTGTGTAGCGGTAAATCGAATTAACAACAAAACACCAGCAACTCATTGTTAAAAATGATTCAATTTGTAATTCAAATGATATTGTTTTTTTTTTTTATTTATTTTATAAGTAAAATATATAGGGAGCCTGGGGTAAAGTGGGTCAAATTTTGAAAAGTTCATTTGAATTATTTTAAAAGATCTATTCAATAGAATACCATTTAAAGGGTCCTTTAATTGATTTTTGTGTGATTTTTCAAAACAGCTAAATTTTGGAAATATATATTAAGGATAACAGAATTATAATAAGATAATAAAAAAACAATGGTAATGCAAGAAAAAATTAGAAAAAAAAGTTAAATTATAAAAATCTCAGTAACTACTTAAGAAAATACGAAATATGAAGTGCAAGTTCGACAAGTTCGAACATTTCAAGTATACAGGCAGATATTACAGTTCAAAATTTCTTTGGATTTTATGGATGGAAATTATACAAAATTCTTCTTTTCATGAAGTTTAAGTAAATTACCAATATTCTTGCTGCTCTTGTTTAAGGTTCGCTTCTCGGCTCACTTCTGCAATCAGATCATATCTCAGGTGAAGTCAAAATGTTGCTTATCATTGGCTTGTGGCCACGATTGAAATTGTTTCTTGGCGAAATCAATTAAATAATTCATATAACACAATATTTTCAATAAAATAAAAACAAACATTGTTTAAATTACGTTTCCCACTTTACCCCAATATCACAAATTGAACATAACTTAGCACCATATAAACAATGTTAAATTATTTGAAAAATATGGAAAAAAAAGAAATTTTATACAAAAACCGAAACCGTAACTTGGAACCGGTATACCGAAACCGTTTCGTTATAAAAACATAAAACCAAAACCGTAACCGAAACGCGGAATAAACCGAAATCGAAGCCGTCATTCGTTTAGGTTTCAATCCTTGACTAATAATTCTAAGAAAATATATATATTTTTTTTTATTTGATGGCTAAAATCTCTTATGTTCCAATATAAAATGTAAATATTTAAAAAACTAAAAAAACTCTATACTTTGCAGTAAAAACTTTAATAAAAAAAAAATTAAATTTATATTTTATTTATTTTTACATGAATTCGCTTTAATGTATCATATAATACCAATATATATTGTTATAGTATGCAAATAACTACCAAAACGTACATTACGTGTTCAATTTCTTTTTATGTTAATTATGTTTATTGGATATTTAAGAGAAGTTATCGATACATTTTGGTACATATTTTTGGAAAGCCGTATTCATTACATATCCAACGTACTAGGTTCGGTTAGTACACAGTCATCCCCACCTGGACAGTGGCCACTTCATCATGACCACTTTTTTTTCTACCAAATATGATCCATTTTCAAATAAAAATTAATAATGTTAGGAAGATCGATCCAAACTGATGGTATATATTTTTAGAAAGCCCAATCCATTACCTATCCAACGTAATAAGTTCGATTATTACAAAGTAATATATACCCATTTTCAAAAAAAATTATTAATGTTAGGAAGATCGAACCAAACTTTTGGTATACATTTTTGGAAAGCCCTATCCAACGTAATAAGTTCGGTTAGTACAAAGTCATCCCCACCTGGACAGTGGCCACTTCATCATGACCACTTTTTCTACCAAATATGACCCATTTAAATAAAAAATAATAATAATGTTAAGAATCGATCCAAACTTTTGTTATATATTTTTAGAAAGCCCAATCCACTGCCTATTCAACGTATTAGGTTCGATTAGTACACAGCCATCCCCACCTAGACAGTGGCCACGCACCATGACCACTTTTTCTACCAAATATGACCCATTTTTAAATAAAAATTAAAAATGTTATGAAGATTGATTTTTAGAAAGCTCTATCCATTACCTATCCAACTTACTATGTTCGGTTAGTACTCAGTCATCCCCACTTGGACAGTGACCACTTCTGTAGTAACATCGTTAAAAAGTATTAAATGTATAATGTGGCAACACTATAAGAATACACCCCTGTTAATTATACTTATTATTACTTCACTTCTAATTTGATTCTCATACACTTAAGACATACTTTAACAAATAAAGCTATTAATATACTTAAACACAATTACTTTTATTGGCACGTTACAACATGGTGGCAGCGGTAAAAACTTAATTACCACATTAGCAAGAAGTCGCAAAAAGTTTCATTAGAAAAAAAACCTCACATATTTTCTAACGAAATAGCCATTTTGTTTGTTCATAAGAAAAATGGTGAATACAGATGATGCGCAGTCATCCTCAGAAAAAATTACTGCATCTACAATAATGATGGCGTCAAATATCGTTCCTCCAGGACCATTCAATTTCTCTCAGCCAGAAAAATGGCGAGTTTGGCTAAAGAGGTTCGAACGATATGCAACAGTTTCTAAAATGAAAGCAAGTAATAACGAGCTTGAACAAGTCGATACATGTCTATATTGTATGGGGGAAAAAAGTGAGGAAGTATTCTTCAGATGGCCAGTGCACCAAGTACTATTCAGGCGCTACTTGATGCGTCCGAAAATATTTTTAGCCACACACAAACGTCATATTTGAGCGCTTTAAATTCAATTCACGTGTACAGAAACCCAGTGAATCAATTGATGACTTTATCACAGACTTACACAATTTAGCTGAAAATTGTGATTTCAAAAATCTTAAGGAAGAGTTAATCAGGGATCGCATTGTCGTTGGAATGGTGGATACGCGTGTTAGCGAGAAACTTCAACTTAAGCCAGATCTAACCTTAAAAGTAGCTATTGACACGGCACGATAAGCGGAGGTTTAATGCAAACAAACTAAAATAATACGCCATGAAAAAGAAATCAACATGGTGAAGAAATTTACACAGGGAAAGTCAACTCTCGAGCAGAAAGAAGTGCGCGCGGAAGGAAAGTGCGGCTTTTGTGTAAGAGATCCTCATGATCAATCTAGATGTCCTGCACGAAAAGCAGTTTGTAATAGATGTAAACTTCGTGGTCACTACGAGAAAGTGTGTAAGAAATCTAGTTTTAAGCAAAATAATTATTTTAAGAAAACTAACAAAAATTTTAATTTTGTTACTAAAAGTATACCTAAAATGAAAGTAAACACGAATGAAAACATTCCATGTGAGAGCAAAAGTTATTTTGAGAATGGTGCGTTTAATGGTAGTGTTAATGATCGTTATTTCATTGGCAAGGTTTTATCTAAAAGCGATGAAGGTACTCCATGGTTTGTTGACTGCTTTGCGTTTGAACTTAATACGACTATAAAATTTTTGGTAGATACGGGGCCTTGTCTTCCGTCAGATTATTGTCCAATAAAAAACATAAAGTATATAAAAGGTAACCGTCAGTTTTATCCCGAAATTAAAGGTGCGGAAGGAAAATCTTTGAATGTTCTCGGTTTCATATATTTAACATTGAGTTACAACGGGCACTCTTGTAAAATGAGTTGTTATATCGTCGAATATTTGCAAATTCCTCTTTTAGCTTTAAATGCATTTAAAGCCCTAAATGTACTATTGTTGTTTTACAAAAAAAAGTCTGAATTATGAAAATATTTCTCGGAATTTTCCTAGTTTGTTCCGAGAAATAGGTGAATTTCGAGGAGAAGTCAAAATTAAATTAAAACCTAATTTTAATCCATTTGCTCAGTCAGTTCGTCGAAATGTAGCAATTCCACCCACTTTTACCTAAATTGGAAGCTGAACTGAAACGTTTAATAGAAATGGAAATAATTGAACCGATGCAAGATGTGACACAATGGGTTAGTCCTATCGTTTTCGTTCAGAAATCTAATAAAGAGATTAGATTGTGTGTTGACTATACACATTTGAACAAAGCTGTATTGTATCCATTTTTCCCATCGAGAAGGTAGAATTAAAACTAGCAAAAATTAAAAAAACAAATTATTTTTCTAAAATTGATTGCAACAAAGGTTTCTACCAGATTAAACTCGATGTTGAGAGCCAACACCTTACTTGTTTTATATGTCCTTTCGACAGGTTCATATTTAAGCGACTACCATTTGGTATTTCATGTGCTCCTAAATATTTTGTCACAAAGTTCAGTCAGGTTCTTAATGGCATTGATAAGGTTCTTTATCAAATAGACGACATTCTGATTTATGGAGAAACCAAAGAATTGCACGATAAAACTCTAAATGCTGTATTGGAACGTTTGACTCAGGAGGGTATTACAATCAACCCGGATAAATCAGAGTTTGGTGTAAAAGAGATCACTTATCTGAGGTATTTGCTTTCACGGAATGGCATATCTGTTGACCCACAGCGGAACGAAGCAATTACAAAATTTCCTAGACCTGAGAACATGGTGGAAGTTCAGAGATTTTTGGAAATGATCAACTATGTGGCTAGGTTCATTAAAATGCGTTCCTCGATTTTAGAACCACTCAATGCCCTTACTGGAAATACTCAGTTTATATGGACAGCAAATCAGGAGAAATCATTCAATGATGTTAAAATTGTAATTACAACTGCTCCTACTCTTGCATTTTTTGATTCTTCAAAACAGATTATAATTAGCTCTGACGCTTCGTGTTATGGTATAGGTGCATGTCTAATGCAAATGGATGACACGACTCAGCAAAGACAACTTGTTGCTTATTCGTCACGCACTATGACAGATACGGAAAAACGGTATTTCCAGATTGAACGAGAAGCATTAGCGTTGATATGGGCTGCCGACAAGTTTGCGGAATACATCACAGGTCTATCTGTTATTTTTAAAACTGACCACAAACCATTAGTACAATTGTTACAAAGTAAACCAATTGATACGTTAAGTTTAACAATTCAGAGATTCCGAATGCACATCATGCGTTATACTTATGAAATTATCTATGTTCCAGGAAAACTACTCTCAATAGCAGATGCGCTTTCGCGTAGTACTTCACCATATTCATCTGAAACTCAAGAACTGACAATTGAAACGGAGGCATATGTAAATTTTTTCTCGGGAACTCCCTGTGAAAGATCAATATATAGAGAAGATTATTATTTCTCAAAATAATGATCCAATCTGTCAGAAATTAAAGTTGTTTTGCTCAGATGGTTGGCCTTCGCGAAATAATATTGTTGATTTTATGGTTCCATATTATCAGTACAGAAATGACGTAAAACTGACGGCAATTGGTACTTTATAGTAACTGATTATTATTCTCGGTTTTTCGAAATATAAGCTCAAGACTTTAACTGATGTAGAAGTTATTTCTCATATGAAATCTTACTTTGCTACATTTGGGATTTGTTCAATTCTTCGAACTGATAATGGGTTTGACTCCTATCGGTTTAAAGAATTTAGTAAATACTATAATTTCATTCATAATTCTAACAGTCCAAAATTTAGTCAATCTAATGGTGCGGTTGAAGCTGCTGTTAAGGTGGCAAAATATCTTTTACTGAAAAATATTGATCATTTTTATTAAGCATTATTAAGCTATCGTGCGACTCCCCTTGAAAACGGATTTTCGCCCTCTGAACTTATGATGAATCGTAGAATGAAAACTCATTTGCCAATATTGCCAAAATTATTAAAAGTTAATAACGATAAAGAAGTCGTTAGACGTGAAAAGTTAGTAAAGACCAAACAGGCGACAAAAAATAATAAGAGACATAATTCAGTTAAAGTTTCGGATTTAAAAAAAGGGGATACATTTTGGATAAGTGATATACGCGATTACGGAGTCGTAACTAAAAAATTACAATACCCCCGCTCTTACATTGTTCAAACCTCTAATAATACTTATAGAAGAAATAGGTTGGCATTTAATTCCTGTTTCGACTATACCTACTCAAGATAACAATTGCTCATTTGAAATTCCAGATGATAACGTTAATTTAAGAAATAACTCACTATACTTGTGACTGATTGTACTGATACTAATCAAAATGTAATAAATGGAAATATTGTAAATGAGAGAACAGCTTTTGTTGATCAAGAGAAATTTTCAAATCCAGAAGATAATTTAAGGAATTATACACAATCAAATACTTGTACTGAAAAAATATTCTAAATGAAAATTCATCTTGTGTTAACTCAAATCCAGAAGCTGTACACCCATCTACAAAGACTAGATCTGGAAGAACTATAAAAACACCAACTTATTTGAATGATTATGTTAAGGACTAAAAAAGTGGGATGTAGTAACATCGTTAAAAAGTATTAAATGTATAATGTGGCAACACTATAAGAATACACCCCTGTTAATTATACTTATTATTACTTCACTTCTAATTTGATTCTCATACACTTAAGACATACTTTAACAAATAAAGCTATTCATATTCTTAAACACAATTACTTTTATTGGCACGTTGACATATTTAAAAAAAAAAGCAAATAAAAATGTTAGGAAGATCGATCCAAAATTTGGTTATATATTTTTGAAAGCCCTATCCATTGCCTATCCAACGTACTAGGTTCGGTTAGTACACAGTCATCCCAACCTAGACAGTATCCACTTCATCATGACCACTTTTCTACGATATTTGATCCATTTACAAAAAAAAATTAAAAATATTAGGAAGATCGACCCAAACTTTTGGTATATATTTTTGGAAAGTTCTATCCATTACCTATACAAAATATTAGGTTCTGTTAGTACACAATCATCCCCGACTGGACCATGGCCATTTAGATGCACCGATTGATGAATTATTACCACTGACTTCACCTGTGTGAACGGTCTGTAAATGCTCTGTTAAAAATTTTGGTTGGAATCTCTGCTAGTAAATACGTTTTTATCTTCGCGGACTTTCATGAGACTGAAGAACGAATTCACCCTGTAATGCATTTTATGTTGAGAGCAGAGAACGAAAGTTCTTTCTACTTGTTGGAATCAGGCCATCCCTCGAACATTTACCGTTACAATACCTATAAAACAATGTTCAATTGTTAAAACTGACATCGTTTTCATGAGATATACACGGTTTTTTACATATATTGTATCATTTTATGTTGAAATCGATGTCCGTGGGCACTAGACGTTTAATTAAAAGAGAAGCACGCGAACGGATTAATACTACATAAGGATTTATAAGCTTATATTCAAAAGCTCTATGCTGTGATTGCAATGGAATTATAGGAGGAGTTGAGAGTATTTTATAAATTTGGTAATAGTCACATACAGTGGTAGTCAAAATAGTGCGACGTCGTTCATTCAATATGTGCATCAAAAAGACTTATATCATTTTTATTTAAATAATATATTTTACATTTGCAAATTAATCAAAATTCTTTAAAAACATGAAGTTCGTATTTAGTATATAAATTAAATTGTTTAACAGTTAATTTTTTTGCTGGTCAAAAAATATTAGACCAACACCTGCATAGGGAAAGTAACCCAAACATTTTCTATTACCACCGTCAGGATTAACTGTCTATATCGTGTTTTGAATATAGGATTTTATTTCTACGAGAGTAAATATGACCATCAGAACCAAACTAATTTTTTTATTCTCTATGCAGGAGTTGGTCCAATATATTGGATAAATAATAAGATAAAACAAGAACTTTACTTTGTAATGTTAAAAACACTCATATTACTTAACGCGACGGAAAGTATGGCTTTAAAATTGACCTTTCAGCAGGATAGCGATCCTAAACATACGGACGAAGTGGAAACTAGGTGGCATAATGATGTATCCGTATTATTATGGCCAACATTAATCCTATTGAAAAACTTGGAAAAATACGGTAAAAGAGTAAAAATAGATCAAAGAGTAAAAAAACGAAATACACAGAGAAACGTGTCGTAAGATGATTGAAGCCGAACAATTGTGAGGAGCTTCTTAAGAATATATGAAAAGGAACGAAGTTTTAACATCTTATGATAGGTATTTGATAAACACAGTTACTTAATTTTAATAAAATTTTATATTTCGTAGGTACTATATTGTAACACTCTCATTTTTTGTCCAGCAAAAAAATTTAAAAGTAATTTAATTTACTTTATATACTAAACTCGAATTTCATGTACAGATTTATGTTTGTTTTAAGAGAATTCAGATTAATTTGCAAAATCTAAATGATTTTTTAAAATAATAAAAATTACATTTGCAGCCTACGTATTTAATTCTCTGGAAACTCTGCAGCCTATACGTAGCAAAGTGCTGCACGCAACAACAACTTTGGCAAAATCTTGAGTTGATGCAGTTTTTGCATTCTTTGCTTTTGGTTCTTTCTTCAAAGCAAATAATTCGTATTGTGTTCATTGGGAAAGGAAAACTTTAGCGACTTGATATGTAGAATCTGCAGAGAAAGATCGCTGATGAAGGGGTTTGGCTGCATCTGAAACAGCTGTACGATCTGCCACTCAATGCATTTTGACAATTGTTTATTGTTTTATTTGTTGGTATAGAGATGGGCGAGTGCCTGTTTTTGATGGCACGGACACACCGATAGTCGACACGCACGAGCCTGACTACTTAATTTAAAGGCACGCACGAGAAACACGGGATATATAAAGACACAAAGAAGCACGCAAAAAAACGAAAAAGCACGGAATCACATAAAAAACTAGGCAAAACGTGAAAAATAATATTATAAACAGGACAAAAACCCTTTAGAACATCGGTTCTGTTTCCAAGATTTTTAAAATAGGGGTTCCGATTCTGGTTTCAACCAAAAAATGATATGGGTTCCGATTCCGGTTCCACAATTTTTAATGATGGTTCCGATTCCGGTTACAAAAATCTAAACGGTTCCGATTACAATTTCGGTTCTTTACGGTCCCAGAGAGGGAATAAAACCCTTGGAATATCAGTGTCGGTTCTCGTTTCAAGATTTAAAAATAGCGGTTCTGGTTCCGATTTCAGTTTCAAGGAAAAAAATATATATGGGTTTCGATTCCGGTTCCACACATTTTTTTTAATCGGTTCTGGTTTTAACGGCCCCTTATTATAAATAAATCATAAATTAACTTTGGTGCTGTTTTATTCTCTGAATCGGAACCTCTCCGGAATATAAACATGTCGGGGACCGGAAAGAACCGGATTCGGAACCGTTTTTAAAAAATGTGTGAACCGACACCAATATTCCAAAGCGTGTGTCTTTTGTTAAAATACCACGAATTTTTTATTATTTGATGCTGAAAGTAAAGGGTTTTTTAAATTGGAGTAGAAACTAAAAAAAAATCTGTAATGGGCGCGTGCCTGAATTTTAGAAGCACGGACACGACAACTAGAACGCACGGAGATTTGCACGCACGAACTCAAATTTTCGGGCGTGGCATGAAAAAAGCACGCTCCCATCACTAGAATAAAACACCCAATTTGTACCGAATTGAGCACGTTAAGACAATAAATTAGAGTAAAATATATTATTAAAATAAAAATATAACTCTTTTTGATATGAATATTGAATGAACGACATCGCACTCTTATTATTTCTATACATCACTCAGTCAAAAAGTTGGGCTGACACTATCTTAAGTACCAAGATTTGCAAGTTTTACAAATGGTGCATGCAAAGCAAAAACCAATTATCTGTTCTTTAATTGTGTAAAAGTAATAATATTTGGTTTTGATTTGCTTTGCTCGCCGACGTCATTTGTTGTTGAAACAACGCATAGTTATCTTAATGAATGATTCATTCTTCCAATTAAAATATTTAACATTGTTTCAAAGCTTATAAGAACATAAACAGCTTAATAACCATGTGAAAGTGATGGCAAATGTTTGTAAGATTTTGTTTCCAGTACAATACAAATCTTAAATCCATTATCAAACGGTTCTGTAAAAAATAAGTTTACCTAAAAAATTAAAGCACTTTTCATAATATAATACAAATCTAGTTTATATAGCATGCAACTATACTTTGTAGACTTTAAGAATTTTAAATAAACGAAAATTAATTAAACAAATGATTATTACTTACCCATAACAAATTGCAAGGAAATGAATACACCACACACCGAACCAAAATATAATGAAAACTAATGAGAAGACCAGAAAGAAACTATACCAAGGTGATGGTACTTGTGACATGTTCTCTTAACCACTATCGCAAAAGCTATAGCTAGATTCTTAGAACAGCTTTCCGACAGGCTCATAAGACGTTGCTAATTCAGCGTAGATGTCGTTTTGATTAATTGATCATAGCTAAAAACAGATATATTATGTAGTTTGTTAGGCATTAAATAATACTGTTTATAAAATTTGTTCATTGTCTCCAAGGGGTCTGCACTGAAATTTTTTTATATTTTTAAGTAGAAACATTACTCACCCTCATCTTCAGAACATTGAATTCATACACCGACTTGGCTTTAATGCTGTTTGATTTTAATTGCTTCAGAAAGCCAACAATTTCTAACATAGCAATTTTGCACACGAATTTAGAAATGTCCCTAATGGGATAGAAACTATGCAATGAAGAAACAAAAACTTGAGCAAAATTAAATAAAACTAAAATTAATTTTATTTTTATTTTCTGGAAATAAAAATATGAATCAGATTTTCTTGAGTCAAGTTAATTAGTTTTCGGTAAAATATGACTGGAACGGAGATAAATAGAACAAATGAAGGAGTGTTGCCAGATAAAATTCGGGACAGTCAGCGAAAATAATTCTTCGTACACAAATTCATCGTATATTAAAAACATCGTAATCAGTGTACTAAAAACCAAACTACACTAAGAAAACTGAATGATTATGGCTGCATTCAGCAGTTGCTAAACTGCTCAGTAACTAATCGCTCACTGTTACTGAATGCATCGCTATCTCAGCTGTCAATTTACAAATTAATTTATTATTAATATTTTATTAAACTTACATACAACTCTTTAATTGATTGAAAACATATATTTAAATCTAAATTGATTTTTGTTTATAAATATTTGAGTTAAAATGTCATCGAATGTCATCCATAACAATGGCAGCGCAAATGTAGCGTAAAAATTTCATGCTGGAAAAAATGGCGACCGCTCACTAAACATGTTGATAGTAGCTTTCCATTCAAGCTCAAAATGCTCAACAGCTCCACAACTGCTAAGGTCGCTGAATGCAGCCTATGAGAGTGTTGCTGCAACTAGTTCGCTTAAAAAAATTACTTGCTACAATAATTCAAATATGCGGTAAATACAAAAAAAATTGCAAAAAAAGTGTCAGTAATTTGTAAACATAGATTTTAATGGTTTTGCACCAAAAATATTAATATATACTAAAAAACTCGAAAAGTGTTAAATATTTTAAAACAAAGATGACTACCAGAAATATCACAGCCCTAAATATCAAGTTATTTACAAATTATTTAGATCGTTTTTAAGACAACCATCTCTCAAACATCCGACAAATACGATAAATATTGCTGTTAGCTAACTGGTAATTGCAAGTAATTTTGCCGGTTACCTTTAATCTACCATCGGGCGAAAGGTAACCAACAGATTCCTATCTGTGCGAAGTACATGTGACAAGACATCCCTTTCTAACTAAAGCATTGCGCTCATTTAAAAATAATCTTGTTGTCTCTTTTGCACCTCTTGCTATTTTTATGTCACATTGTCAGACCAAAAAAATATTTTATAGAAAAATTAAACAGTATTGCCATAATAACTTTTTTCATATATATTTTTATTTAGTACACTAAGAAAACGAAAGATGGTTGAAAAGTATTAGAGCCTTAAAAATCATTGCAGTTGCAAATTATACAAGTCAAATCATTGACACTTTTTGTGATATTTAGACAATATTAACAGTTTTGCTACAGAAGCCTTAATATCTGTGGAATATGTGTATATTTGCAGCAATGATACCTATTTCTCTAGTAGTTGCAGTGAATCACAAATATGACATTTTTCGTGATGTTTATTAGAAATATCTCACAAATAATCAAAATATGTGATGTTTGAAAATTATTTAAACTTTTGCTGCAAATTTATTTGTATTTCCTGCATATTGGAATTGTTGAAGCGAGTAGTATGTTAGTTGCAGCAACACTCTCATAAACATTCTGTTTTCTTAGTGTATACTAAATTAATCAATTGTTTTAAAAATTAATTAAATTTATACAAATTATAACATAATGTCGGCATCGTCGATGAAGAGGATCAGAACCTTGTTTTTAATTTTTTCACGAATTTTCTGTTGTGTCGCCGGAGATCAGCAACTGGTAGACGAGTGAGCGACCTTCGCATCTCATCTTCGGGGCACTGTTCGAAACGTAAATAAGCGTCAGTAGCATTATAATCAAGTGCAAACGTGTAGCTGCTTCCCAGCCTGATAATTGGATTTTCTTCTTTTTGATGTACTTAATTAATTTGTTGCCCAGATCGCAATTAGTTGCCATTCCTGAATTTTCAAAGAGTCCTGTGACAGTTCAATAAAAAACCCAATATGCCATTGCACTTAGTATCAACTTGCGGATGCCTTGAAATCAATCATTACTTTCAAATCGTAGTGTTGAGGTTAACGTTTGAAACACCTTTAACCTAAATTTAAGAATCATAGCTTTTTCAATAAAAATGGTACCCTAACCTTAAATTGAAAAATCCCTTATTCTCAAAACAATATTACCACTAATTCTTAAATTGATTTCAACATTTACTTCAAATCAAAATTTAGCCTTATTTTCAACTCGAAATCAATTTAACCTACATTTACTTTTTTGCTTTTAAATATTGATTTAATCCTAAAAACTAAGTAAAAAAAAGTAGATCCTACTATAGGACAACAAAGAGGGCATACTTTTAATTAATTATCCCGTTCTATGTCATCCAACCAATATCGTAGACTTCAATCCCACAGCTGCTGGAAATCGATGCAATGTTTTGTTGTAAGCTTGTATGTTTCAAGCTCTTCTGGAGCCTAATCAAGGTTAGCGGGGGCGGTCGGTATATTGATTTATAGATTTGCAGAACATCTCCAGCGGCACGGCGTACCTTTTTGTCCTACCATGCCTTGGAAGACTGCACGAATGTGCGCCAATGCGCTCGCTGTGTGTCACGAATTTAAAATTTGACTATTTTTTCCATTTAACAAATCACTTTAATTCTTTTCCCTTTATTTTTCTTTGACTTTTAAAAACAACCTACTATTCAATAAGAAATTTTATTTTGACCTAAATTTTATTCTTACCTATGACGTTGGAAGAATGTCTGCTTTCGATGTGTTTGTGAACATGAAAATTTTAGTGATAGTGTGCGAACCAGTTCGAACAGTCGATGACTATCGGTTAGCGATTTTTTGTTGGGCAACCCTCTTTAAAATTTAAGATTACGTACACAGATAGCAATATACGGATATTTGAATTATAAACGTTGTAAATTTATACAAAATAACATTAATAATAAACAATAAAAATTTTATGATGAACATTGCATCCCTTAGATGTGTCAAATTCATTTTTTTTGTATGATTTGACAAAATCCGAAAACGTAAACAAAACAGAAAATTTTTACATTTTCATCTTGTAAGTTTCCATTAATTATATTTTTAATGATATTGATTTAATTGGTTGGTTGCAGATTACAACAATCTACTCTATTGGACCAATACGCTGAATCATAACATTGCATCCTTGCAACATTTTGCTTGCTTTATCAATTAGCTCGTCGCAGCACTCGACATGAGGAGAATATAGATTTGACTACCAAATCTATATTCTCATCAGCTCAACGTTCCGCAAAACAACAGAACTGTGCGAAATATTTTTATACGCAAAATGTACAATGTTCACTATTTTTATTATTGGCAGCATAATAAATGATTAACATCATTTAGATTTTGTCTTTCTACATTTTAATAACGTTCGTAATAATTGTCACGTTTATAATAGATTTTTTTCAAACTTCATTATTAAAATTATTAATAATGTACACAATTAATAACATCACAAACAACTTTGGCGCCAAACATGATTGATTTAAATATATATATATCATTGATATTTCTCTCTGTGTACACAGAAAAAAAATATTGTACGTGTATATAAGAATTGATATTAATAGCAAACAAAATCGTATTTCAATTAAAAATATGAATGTATTTACTAATTAATTAATTGTATTTAGACATTTTTTAATTAAAATATTAAGAGGAATAAATTTAATATCATTTCAATACAACTAAATCATTGCCCAGTGACAACCCAAGTAAGAATTTACTAGACATGCCCATTTTCTGTCTAGTTTCTAGTCAGAAAATGACAAGGCTGCACTGGATAGCAAAACTTGCGTATTACTGGCTACTTTCTGGTGGGGTTTTGCTGGGGCTGTAAGAAGGCAAAACTAGATAGGAAAACCACTTGAATTTTAGCTACTTTCTATACTGGCTATAATGGTGCTAAACTGGCTAGGAAAACGTCTTGAAAACTAGCTACTTTCTAGACTGGATATGATGTGGCGAAACTGGCTAGGAAAACGTTTTGAAAACTAGCTACCCAATAAACCAATAACCAGGATATTAAGTGATTATCGAATGTATATTGAACATGGATATCGAAGCTTTCACTGGAGAAAAGCGTTCAACTTTTTGTAATTGTAAGCTTGAAAACCATAACGTTCTCCAGCAAAACTGGTAGCTTTTTATCGAATTGAATCTAGCCTTTACCTAAACTTGAATCCCGACATTCAATATACATTCGAGGTTTAACTTAATTGTAAGCTATAAATAAAATGTGATTTGACCCAATTTCCCAAATTAAAGGTTTAAATATAAAATAAAAGAAAACGCATATAAGTTATAATACTATATATTAAAAGGAATTCAAGTATGTTTTACAGCTGCAACATCACCTGCACCGGTGGCAGTGTACAGGAACTTCTTGTACTTCTTTCTGGACTGGCTATGATGAGGCGAAACTGGCTAGGAAAACGTTTTGAAAACTAGCTACTTTCTAGACTGGTTATGATAAGACTAAACTGGCTAGGAAAATGTCTTCAAAACTAGCTACTTTCTAAACTGGAGCCTTATAGCTTAACTGGTCAAGAACCATTTCCATTGACAAGTTATTTTCTGAAAAAGTTAGAAATAAGAATGGGTGTAATCTTGTCAGAGAATTCTCCGCATTTTTATTTTGTTTTATTTTTAATTAATCAAAATTCTGCCCAAAACAGTAATTAATACAAGGTGTAATCAAGGTGAGTGTAAGAAAATTGAAGAAAGTCGAAAGTCGTTTTATTTTTTTGTCAAATTTCGGGCTATTAAATGTTTTTCGAAGGCAGTGACAAATAAAAATAAGACGTAGACTGGAATTCTTTGAGCTTTCCAAAATTTTCTCACCTTCACACATCGAAAGTATATAATTTAAATTCTGCTCTGAGTTAAAAATAAGCTGACGTTTTAAACAGAAGTAAAAAATAAATAATGGATCGAAAACGAAAACTTGCTAATTTACGAAAACAGAGAGAAAGAAGACGCAAATATGCATTGGGGAATTTAAAAAGTTACCGTAAGTTCATATAAAAAAATTATACTTGTTATTTTAATTAATTTTAAATATTATAAATTTCAAATAAGATGAAAGTTCAGAATCCGACATTGAAATTCCTACAAGAAATATAAATCTTTTGGAGAGTGAAAATATAAATGTTTTGGACAGTAATGGTAAGTCTTAGACCAGTGTAGATACTCAATTCTTTAACGATTTCCATTTTATTATTTAAATAAAAAAATTTTATCAAATGTTGTCATCAAATGTTGTCCAAATGTAACGAACAAAATTTTCGATGGAAAAATTACCGCGGCTAGCATGAAATTCAGACACAAAATATTCAACAGTTCAGACCGTTGAATGCAGCCAATATATATTTCAATTCTCATATAAAGAAATTTGGTACAAGAATTAAACTTTAAAAATATAAAGTACTCATAACATTCTCATCACTACTACGAAGTGCTGTAGAGCGATTCCGTAACTCCATAACGATAATATTCTACATCGCTAACTACCGACAATTGTCGCTTGCGAGAGCGATCGTTATGTTAAAAGTGATTCCTTAACTTTCAATGCGTTTTATGTAGACAAAAAAATTCGGAAATATTTTTAACAATAAAAATCGTTTAAATCGTTAAAAAGTAAGCTGGCTAAAAACCAAAAAATTTTCAACGCTTTCGTATCGACAATTTTCGGTAAATTCTTAACGATGACAGCTGACGATAAATATCTTAGCGAACTGTGTACGGAATACCTCCTAACAATATTTGTCGTTAATTGCAGTTAACGATATCGCGCTACAGAAGTTATAGTTGTTGAATATTAATATCTGTGAAAAAGTGCACGCCATGGATGTATGAAATAAATATAAAGTTAAGAAAAATAATAGATAGATTTAAAGAATAATAACACAAAATTTATTAACAGACTACTCCTAAATGCTCGTTGAATTTGCATATAATAACGCAAAAAGAGAAATTGACGCTGTATTATCGGTGTGGACGTTTTACGACGAGTCTGCCGAAAGCGTCCGGGCTTTTAAATTTTACATTAATTGTTTGTCGACTTTGTACGATAGTAATAGGTATTGACTAAAATTTTAACTGCCATACTACGTTCCATTCGAGAGGTGGCACTACCTGACAAAGCTGTTTTTTCGTTATGTCGTTTTGCACAATGTATTTCAGGTAACGTATAATATTCTAATTTTATATAGACAATATTTTGGATTTTATTTTGTTTTCTTTAGATTTTATACGAACTAAGAATGGGGGTTCCGGCATAATCCCATGACAAACCGAGTTTGACAGGGCATTATCAGCAGTGCTGATAAACTCAAAAGACTGGGATGGAATGCGCAAAAAATGAAAAAATAAAACGTAGTCACTTTAAATTTACCATTTTTGTCAGAACCTTTTTTTTGTAAGGCAAAGAATGCGTTTTTTGGGTTGTTCTTGTATTATTTGTATATATTTGTATAATTTGTATAATTTGTAATTTGTATATATTTGTATAATATATATATATATATATAAATATATATATATATATATATATATATATTTAATTTGTATGAATTTGTTTATTTAAATTAACACTAAAGTAGTCAATAATTTTTGTAATATTTAAAGAATTTTATATATTGACTAGTAAACGACTAGTTTACGTACTAAAAAACTATCTAGAAACTGGGTAGTTTAACTATACAATCTCCACCTGGAACTAGCGTGACACCTCTGGCAAGTTCCGAGCTAGTTTTAATGGCTAAAAACTAGACCAGCTTATAGTAAAACTCGCCAGTTACTGGGCTGGCATTATTATTTCGGTATCTAGAAACTGGGAAGTTTAACTATCCAATCTCCACCTGGAACTAGCGTGACACCATTGGCAAGTTCCGAGCTAGTTTCACTGGCTAGAAACTAGTATGGCTTCTAGCAAAAATTGGCAAGTTACTGGCCAATTACTGGTTGGCATTGTTACTTGGGTTGCTATACACACAGACAAAATGTGTGTAAATATAACTAACATGTCAATCAATGCAATTAATTTTTAACTGAAACTCAGCCGATGTAACTTTTAGTTGCATTGAATTCCATATTCGTAATAATGAAAATATGTTAATTGGAGAAACTTTAATTACTTTTTTTGTCATATTGATATTAAAGTTGTTATACACCCAGAAACAAATGTCGAAATTGATATTCACTTTTATAACACACACATAAAAAGACACTTCTTGCTGTTAAATGTTATAAAACATTTAATGTTTGCTTTGGTTTCCAATAATTGATTGTCTGCAGTTGTTTTTGAGTCCGTTGCCATAATAGAAGTTCGATGTATTATTTATTTTCTGTAATAAATAAAAATATAATTTATTTACATTAAATACATTGAGTGTTTACCAATGTCGCGTTTAATAATGTGGATTATTACAAAAAATACATGCGATTTTGAGTAAACACGCAGAATGCCGTACAAAACGAACATGTTTGTATTCGTTTTAAGTTTTTTTACACCACGTTTATTATTATAGGAGGAAACTATTAAAACAACAGTATTTATTCTTTTTAAAATAAAAATATTGAAATATTTAAATTTATGGTACTAAATTTTTCAAGTACTATTGAATTAATTATAAAACTTTTGATTTAAAAAGAAAAAACTATTAATACATGAACCATAAGATCAATGGTCGTACCATAAAGTACTTAATGGAACATTTTCTTTTGAGTGTATATATTAAATTTTTTATTGAGAATTACTAAATCATTAATTAATTAGTAACATCAATTAAAAATTTCATTCGATAGAAACTTTTTAAATATATTGTAAAACCAATTAAATTTTGTTTTGTATTGATATTATTTTTAATTGTATCAATTCAATATTTCAAATAATTAAAATAATTCAATTAAATATATAACATAAAATAAATATTAAATTAGTATATAGTATTTATACTTTTTATTCGATAGACATTTTTTAAATATATTGTAAAACTATTTAAATATTGTTTTGTATTTATATTATTTTTAATGGAATGAAATCCAGAAGAAAAAGAGGAGAACGTAACAGAGTTGCATTTTAAGAAAATGAATAAATCAAAAGTAACAAATAAAAGTAGCAATATTGATATTACCCAGTGACTCGTTCTGACGGAATTAACATCTCTTTCCATCTCTTTCCAAAAGTAGGAGCATTCGTACTTCTTTGTCGGAACCCTGCTCAGAAATCGGAGCGAAATAAGTTCGGCTGACGCCTAAACTGTACATAGAAATTCAATGGAATTTTACGTTCTCTTTTTTAACGAAACTTTTGTTTCTTCTCTCTCTCCTCTCTCTCCTCTCTCTCATATTCTGACGTTCAATTTATCAGAATAGAATGTCATATTCGCGCGACAACTCTGAGTTAAAGCTGAAATTAGGGAATACAAATGACGTTTAATTCAAATACTTGTTTTTTACTATAAGTATTTTTTTATTGAGTTGTTTCAATCATATTACTTTGCATTATACATATTATACATGTGTATAATATTATTATTAACATGATTTTAATTACTATATATTCATATCTATAAATATATATATATATATATATATATATATATATAAATATATATATATATATATATATATATATATATATATATATATATATATATGTATATATGTATATATAAATATGTATATATATATATATATATATATATATATATATATATATATATATATATATATATCTATATATATATATCTATATATATATATCTATATATATATATATATATATATATATATATATTATATATCTATATATATATATATCTATATATATATATATATATATCTATATATATATATATATATATATATATATATATATATATATATATATATATATATATCTATATATATATATATATATATATATATATATATATATATATATATATATATATATATATATATATAGATAGATAGATATATAGCATAAATAAAATGTAAAAAAAATCAATGTGATAAAACTAATCAGCAATCAGTAGCGATTTTTGCAATTTTATATAATTTATATAATTTATATAATTTATATAATTTATATAATTTATATAATTTATATAATTTATATAATTTATATAATTTATATAATTTATGTAATTTATATAATTTATATAATTTATATAATTTATATAATTTATATAATTTATATAATTTATATAATTTATATAATTTATATAATTTATATAATTTATATAATTTATATAATTTATATAATTTATATAATTTATATAATTTATATAATTTATATAATTTATATAATTTATATAATTTATATAATTTATATAATTTATATAATTTATATGATTTATATAATTTATATAATTTATATAATTTATATAATTTATATAATTTATATAATTTATATAATTTATATAATTTATATAATTTATATAATTTATATAATTTATATAATTTATATAATTTATATAATTTATATAATTTATATAATTTATATAATTTATATAATTTATATAATTTATATAATTTATATAATTTATATAATTTATATAATTTATATAATTTATATAATTTATATAATTTATATAATTTATATAATTTATATAATTTATATAATTTATATAATTTATATAATTTATATAATTTATATAATTTATATAATTTATATAATTTATATAATTTATATAATTTATATAATTTATATAATTTATATAATTTATATAATTTATATAATTTATATAATTTATATAATTTATATAATTTATATAATTTATATAATTTATATAATTTATATAATTTATATAATTTATATAATTTATATAATTTATATAATTTATATAATTTATATAATTTATATAATTTATATAATTTATATAATTTATATAATTTATATAATTTATATAATTTATATAATTTATATAATTTATATAATTTATATAATTTATATAATTTATATAATTTATATAATTTATATAATTTATATAATTTATATAATTT